>JAVQJL010096249.1:0-10387 GCA_036024295.1 Nannoperca obscura
TCCCCCCCCCCCCCCCCCCCTCCCCCAAGTAATTCATTTGGATTTCACAACAAATAGTTTTTTTGTGTTCAAATTACAGTAATCCTGCTGTTGGTAATCCATTACCCACAGCCACGTGGAGCTGTATTTATTGTAAAAATATTGTCACACATCGCCACAGCTGCTCCAATTCACTTAATGTCGGGCTTTAAGGAGCAGCTAAAAGCTTTGCTCCAACAGCTCCGTGTCTTTGATGTCAGGGAACTGGATATCCCCCCAGATCTGGAACACAGTCCCAGAATAAACACTGTGGTCTGGAGGTTAACTTGCAGAGCACTATATAGCCTGAATGCTGAAATCCATACGGTTTCAATGAAGGTCCCTCTCTCACTCCTTCTCCCCACCTCACCCTTCATTCATTCACTACTTTCTCTCTCTTTCTCTCTCTCTCTCTCACTCGAGCAGCTTTTTTAACTTTGTGTAGTGCGGCAGCATGCGCTCTCTCTCCCCCTATCTTTCCCTCTTCATCTCTCTTTCTCTTGTCCGCTCTCTGTCCCCTTTTCACTAGCGGAGGTCCATTTGAACAGAGGAGCTGTGCTCTCTTTGACCTGTGCTTGTCAGTGTTAATTGTATGGGTTTAATTACAAAAACACATTTAGCACGTTGAAAGGGGTTTAAGTTAAATCCTTCCTCTTCAGACCAAACCTCTAAGATTTAGACGTGGCAGGGCTGTATCAGCTATCCGAGTCAGATTAGATGTTGCCTCTTATCTTACCACAGCCTGTCTTCTGAGCCGCCTTTTATTCCGCTGTCTGTCTGAAGCTTTTGCAGGCTGCTTAGATGCTCTTAGCAAGGCAGCTTGATTTGTACGATGCATCCACTCATGCTCGCTTACAGAATGATTTGATGCCCCTCTTGGCTGGTCACTTGTTAAATCAACTGGAAAAACAAATCAAGAAGTTGTGAAAGTGGTCACAATTTTTTTAAAGTTAAATCTGCTACTTTTTCTGCTCATTTTTATTTATTCGGGTCAAATGCATCAACAAATTTATTTCAGTATATAGAATTAATTAATTTAATTGTTTTTATATTTATGCCCACCAGAAAACTCTTCTTTTTCCGTCAAACTATTTCAATGTCCAAATATTAAATACTTTTACCTGAAAAAGATAATAAACATACACATCCATACATATACTTAAATAAATTCTTGAAATGAAGACTTTAAAGTTTGATCTTGAACTTGCATGAACTAAAATGTGCCACGTAGAAATATCTTTCATAAATAACATTATGACATAATTCTGCAACACAGACACATCCAGACTTAATTCAGTTGAGTCCAGTCCATTGTGGAGCAGCCAGTGCTGCTCTGTTTAATCAGAAGGATTTGTCATGTGATTGACGGACTGTTGACAGCAGTATTGGGGCAGTATTTAGCAAGGTCTCAGGACCCCCGTGGCTAAAGTGAATTTTATGGAGACACTGGTGGGTCGCTGGCATACCAAGAAGTCAGGCAGTTTTTAAAGCTGATGCAAATGAAGGTATTTCATGTTGACATCTCACCGTCTGGGGTGTGATAGTTGATCACTTTGTGCATGGTGGGAAAAAAACTCAACTGCATGCAAAACCAACCCTACTGCATAGACTGTGTGTGTGTGTGTGTGGTTACACCCAGCACTGTCCCTCGCGGAGTGTCTCGGAGCAGAGTAGAGTACATTAACAGACCTAATTTACAATGTATGGACTCTGCAGACTGGAACATTTGGAGTTATGAGATAGTTAAGCGCTTGGTTAACTATGCTTGGCTTGAATAAATGGGGCCAGTGGCTGTTGGTCATTTTGTGTGTCTCTAATTATGAGTTGTTGCTGTGGAGATTTTAAAGTCAGCATTGAGAAAAAAAATGCCTACATAGCCTAAAAAAATAATTTGTAAGAAATTGATTAAAGGTAAGTTAGCGAGGTGTAATTATTTGTATGCACTTAATGTAATTTAAAATAATTAATGTAACATAATCTTAGATTATTTAGGTTGTTTTAATATGCTTAACCTCCTTTTTTTAAATATGTATTCATTTATTTGTTAGTAATTCTTTCTATTTTTACTCCTCAGATATTAATATGTGTATTTGGTTGTGTTTTATCATGTGAAATGTTTTGAAATGAATTCTGACTGTTCTTGTTCTTTTCATATATGTATATATATATCATGTATCAATATTTGAGATTGACTCATTTTCTTGGATGCTGTCTGTTTCAGTTATTAATTTTTTTTTTGTTTCCAACAGATTTCAGAAAAAAAAACTTTCCCCTAATAAATGAGATTCTGATTCTTCTGCTTGATGCAAAAACACGTAAGATTTCTGTGATTAGTTGCTTATCCAATTACAACACAGCAAGTGAAACTTTAATCAATGCTCCCCTGGATTATAGGCTCTACAAAATATTTATTCAAATAGCACATTTAGGAAATCATTTCCGAGGGGTGATTAAATTGCTATTATTTTGAAACATAAAATTTCATGCTGCTGTAAGTCAAATAGTCCTCTGATGCATCCGTATATATAAGCAATGTAATCTATTATCTAAATCTCTTTAAATTTTTAGGTTTTTATTTGAGGTTTTTCAGCCTAAAAAGTGATCATGATGAATACGTCGTTAACTACACATTTATGTCAGGTTCATTCACTCACACGTCACTGTCAAAAACTAAACGTTATTTAAAGATCCTGTTCTTTCATCATGGCATGCTTTGGTGTTTGATCTTTGACCTCTAACCTGCTCTTTGACTGGTAAATATATATATATATATATATATATATATATAATATGTTTCTCTTAACAGGCCAAATAAAAATGACATTTTTTATAAAGATTATACTTTTTTTTTTTCACTGCAGTCCTGGGGTCATGGTTTTGTGGGCAGCACTGCCTCTAGATGTAACACTGAGAACTACAGTCCTGTGAGAATTTGTGTTACAGTTTTTAAAGGTGAGGCTTTTTTGATAAAAAATGGTTGCAGTTTAAAGATCTCCTCTGAATGCACACTGGCACATTTGAAGTCATTCACTGAAGACCCTAACAGTTATTAGTATAGTTGTAATTTGACTATATTTCCATTTGTCTAAATATGTGACGGGATTCTTCAAGTCGACAGCTGGTCTCTCATATTAAACCCCCCCCAAAAAAGAAATCACAAAAAGCATAAGTCTTGACTCACAAAAGTGATTTCAAATTTGTCTCTTTCCAATGAAAGGATAAAAATGAGAATGAATGAATTGCAGCACTGAGGTTTAATTGCTTTTTCATGATCCAGCAATCCTGCAGGAAAATGCAGCGTAAAAAAGCCCAATTAGAGTCTTTTCACTTTGTGCTGGAGACAGCAGGGTTCAAGCTGATTGTCTTTCTCTGCTAGTTGCTCTGCTCCAGAAGGTGATACTGGGTTGGACCCCTGTTACCCTCCGAGCCTTCTGTTAAATTTGGCAGAAAAAACACCGAGGCTCAAGGAAGAACAAAGGCGCATCGGTTTCACCATAGAATTAGAAAAAGAATCCCTGAAGAATGGATTAATTTGGTCTAATCGAGGAGAACTATTCCATGCTTACTCTAGCAATGAGAGCTATTGGAGCAAGCAGGAAGCAGCTCTCCCCGTTATTAAACTGCCTAAAATGGCTCGGAAGTTCTTTAGCATGCTCCCTCTATACAGCAGATGCTCTACATTAATTGGTCTATGAAGGCCTGACCTGTGGTTTGTGCAAGGGGTTTAAGAAGCATATTTATTATTTGCTATAACCTGGCGTACATGATGTGTGCACACAAGGGCCGTATTTCATGATATTATACAGTTCCTGATGGTGTGTGTGCTTCAGGGAGCCGGCGTTTGGGAGGTAATGTTTTAACAGCAGGTAAGTCCTAAACACCATTCATCAGAGGCCTGCTCTCTCCCCTCATCCGGCCACAGCCATGACTGATGGGCCTGTCTTTTGTATGAATGTTTAGCACAGTGGAAAGCCATATGCCACTGGCACTGACTCCTGCCCACCACCTCCTTACTGTAGCAGTGGTGGAGAGAAGAAGGAGAAGAAGAAAGGCAGAGGGAATGGTAGGATGACAGCGAATGGGTTCAAAAGCAAGAGGGCAAGATATTGAAAAAGAAAAAAGGAAAAGGACAAATGACGCACACTAGACTTGCCCTGAACTCACCACCTGAAAGAGCAGCTGTGCTACATAGGCAAAACTTGGAATACAGTTTGTAAAACAGAGGATGAGCCTTCTCTGTGACTTTAACACTCTCATACAACATGCGCACATAAACATGCACTCAGCTACACACATTAATAGTGGTAGAGATGTATTTTTAATAAGAGAAGCGTTGGTGGGAGGTGAGAGGGGAGGTGGTGCTGGGCTGGTCCATCTGTCCCAAGCAGCCTCTCTCCCAGTGCTGCTGCCGCCCCCTCGTGAGAGAAGCACAGCTGTTACTGGAAAGCCCTACTGTCCAGAAAGGGGCTCGCACTCCTCCCCTCCACCCTCCATCCCTCCGGCCCTCCACCTCTCTGCCCAAACACCCCTGCAAGAGGATGAAACGAACCAGCGAGCCCAGCCACTGTGCAGTCAGCCTGCGCGTCTGCAATTTCAAACCTCTTTAGATCATTTTTCATGCTCACCAGAAATGAATAATGCACACATTAACTGGTGCCAGTTAATAAATTTCCGTCTCACTGCACTGTATTTTTCAATAAGGATCTAGCTGCTTCATTTTGTTTTGCAAAACAGCCTCAGAAGGCTCCTGCTGCACATTATCCCAGCCGCCCATGCCCCCCCTCCCTTCATCCACAGCCAGAGAGCCTTTCCTTGACTTAAGAAATGATCAAATCGTAAATCTGCTTAAATTTCCACTGTTGCATGCAAATGTCAGTGAGTATATTAGACATTTTGTTATATCCATGATCATTTAGTGCTTTTCTCAACTGAAAATAATACTCAACATTTTTCACAAGAGTGCATCCTCAACATTCAGCCCCCAGGGCACCGCTACATAGAAACAGAATCAATCTTGGGGAACTTCCAGGCTTTGTAAGGGAGCCAAATTGGCAGGCTTCCTCCATTATATCAGTTCTGCAAAGCCCTGGCTAGCATCTGGCCACACTGGACATTTTATAGCCCATCTCTAACTATTAATCATTGGCCGCGACATCACAGACTCTCAAGAGGGTGGCTAGATGCTCCGTTACGGGGAACGCCACTGAAAATGCCAGGGCATGTAGACACAACGGTCCCAATACCCACTGACAGTAGCCCTCCTTAAAATGACAGAGAGCATCCGAGCCAGACGGACAGAGTGGTGTCAGGGAAGCGCCGTGACAGGCGAAGGGACCCCTCTGAAAATGCCACCGCGCCCTAGTGGCCCTAGTGTGTTCCGAGGTCGTGTCATGTAATATGATCTAGATGAAGCGGACAGGGTGAGTCCGTCTCCGGGATGTGGATGGGGTGTCAGGCAAGCTGCTCCTCTAACAAGGGCTGCCATTCTAATGATCACTCAGTCAGCCTTAACCTCTGACCCATACTTTTATAAGAAACCGAGGGAGGGGCAGGCCGGGATGGTGGGAAGGACCGCGGGTTCAAATGCGCAGTATTTACATCAATTAGACAGGCACGATGGAGGTGCCCATCAGAGCCCATTAGGATTGTTGTGGTTGTGGGGAGCGGGTGGGAGGGACAGTGAAGGCCTCGCAGAGGCCCAGCGGACACATCACACGACTGCCCTTGATCACATCCTGTCACATTGATGAGAACTCTGTCAAAGCCACTTTTACAGATGTACAATGTGTGTGTGTGGGTGTGTGTGTGTGTGTGTGTGTGTCTACATGTGCTTCAAGCTGCCATGCCTGCCTCCAGTCCCTAAATACCACAGAATACAATAAAACAACAAGTATAGTGTTTGCCTTTCAAAACGTCTAGGTTTTCATAAAATAAAAAAGGCCCCATTCTTGGAATCCCAGCAGTCACTCAGAGTCAGGGTGACCATCGAACGCATCCCCACTGCTGCTTTATTTAATGTCTCAGGTTTTAAGCCCTGCGTTTCTTTATTTTGTTTTATTTTATTTTGGCTGTTGGTGCTCAGATGCAAAATAGCACACCTGCTGTTCCAAAACGCCCTCAGTGGGTTCAAATTAGTGCTCCCCTACTTCTTGTTCTTCTGTTGAATATGCTGCTGCAACAAAAGGATGACAATGTTTTTTTTTCTTCCCATAATGAGTTTGTTGAATTTCGTTATGTCGCTTTTTGAGTGGTTTTGACTGCGAGACAATCAGACGCGAGTCTCGCAAATCCATTGATTACAGTGATCAAACCTCACGAGTGTGATTAATAAAACACAATAAAGAACACCTCCCGAGACTTGATTTCATTATATCATTGTGATAGAGCATCCAAGCAGGTAAAAGGTGTACAGTGGAAACCCAGAGAACAAGGAGAGGACTTCATAAGGCTGTTGTATCCCATCTTTTATTAATGTCACTCCCTAGGACAGCAGGTTTTTGTCAGTCAGAATGGATAATGAAGATGTTGGCGGGACTGGTGAATCCATCCCTTTAATACTCACATATTTTATGATAATGAAAGGTATTCAAAGAATGATTATGATAAAAGTGGGCTCCCCCACTGATGTGCCAGCACAGCTGTGCTGCTAGACAGTAAGCTGCAGGCACCCAATGAAAGGATCACACAGAAAGTAAAGAAAGGATCCATAAGTACATAAAGCGAATTGCTGATGGTTTTGTAGCCAACCGTACATCGGCAGCACCGCGTGTTACACTGCATGACCAAAAATAATATGAGGAAGAGGCTTTCAGATTTGATTGTTACTAGCCAAACCTTTTTGATCTTATTCTGTCTGCATTCGCTCCGTAGCATGAAGCCCTTTCACCATACTGATCTTTACATGAATCTTGTTGGAACAGGTTTCATCTTTATCCAAACAATACATCGAGTGTGCTGTGTGTATATTTAGGACATTCGTTGTGCTCTCCACCTCTGGCTCTTTACATCAAAGCGGCAGAAGGGAAAACAAAGCTGAGTAACGGGGGGAAACTTCATCGTGGGATTAGTTGCATATTTAGGAGGTCATATGCAGAGGACACCGATGGTCGTGTGTGCCGTGGAACCCCCCCCCCCCCGATGTGCGTATCAGTAACATCTTCCCAGCATCAAAGCATCAACTGGTGTATTGTACTGTATGTGTAAACAAACTTAACGGCCCCTAAAGCAAAGCCATACCAGCCTGCCGGAGCTTCAAAAGTTCCCTGCAAGCTGTAGGAAGCAGGTGAAAAAATAAAAGTGCGTTGAACTTTGACCTCGGGCGCACACTTGCTGACTGATGTTTCACACTGGGGTCGCCTCTTCACTCAGCAGCGATCTTCAAGAGGAGCAGGCCCGTGTGCGAGTGTGTGAGTGTGCACGCATGGTCCCCGGGGAGATCATCCCCGTCTCCCTTTGAAGGCTCGGTGCTATAGAGCTGTTTTCATACGGCACCGGCCGTGGGTTTCCTGTCTCAGCTGACCCCTCGTCTCCTCGTGGACACTTCAGAAAAAATTCCCAGCACAAACACCTTTCTCCCATTAACTACAGAGGCTTCAGGAGGAGCGGGGAGGAAAAAAGGGGGTTTTGGACCTGAGTGCCATCGCACTCGGGAACAAAAGAGACAGGCATTAAAAAACAAACAGGATAACCGCATTATCCCACCAGTGGTCAGTAGTAACCAGCTGATGTCTCTCACAGGCAGACAATCAGCGTGCTGCGTTTTTTTCCCTGCTTGAACAAAGACTACCTTGTGGCCGTGCGCAGACTACAGCGGTCTTGGTCCAAGCTACAGCAGCTTTTGAGCACGGGAACATTCTGAACTCTTGAAAAAAGGCCAAATCAAATACATTTTTACAACAGATTCTCTGCTCTGTCCAGCTGACACAACACGGGGTCAGAGATGAAAAGAGGATGGGGTTCACCGCGGATCAGTTCCACATGGCCTTCGAATGAAGCAGCAAAACAGCAGAGTGCAGACGACCATGTAACCAGGACAGGCATCCAGCACACCTGGACCCCCGACACATCTCACACCCATGAAATCTAATTAGATACTTGGTACACAAGCAGTCTTATACATGAAAAAGTCCCCAATAATAGTTAATGCTACAAAATCACAACTTGCAAATGTGCAACATATTGCTTTTCCTTTTTTTCCCTCTAAAGAACAAAACTAGAGCCTGATACACAGATCATGGTCTTTATTTCCAAATGGTACAAAGCAGGAATTAGTGAGATAAAATAATACCAAGTGGAACAATGGAACAATTGTTTTTAATGGAAGGCAGGGGTCCCAGTAGCCCCCTTTAGGGAGTGTTGTGTTTAAGCTGGTCCAGTTTGCGTCGCAGCATGTTATAGTTGTCTCTGGTCCCAGGAGCCTCAGGGTCCAACTTTAGAGACAGCTCATAGTGTTTCTTTGCCAGCTCCAGCTTTCCCCAGCGATGATACAGCACAGCTGAGGAAAAACAAACGCTGTTCAAGCTGAGAAGCAGCACCCTTTCTAATTGTGTTCATTTAGTGCATTCAATACGGGTCATGTAGGCTGCACAATTATTCTTCTAGCTTTAAAAGATCAACTCTGCGAAAGATGTGATACAAGCAAAGTTGCAGTAGCTTACCTAAATTGCCATGGCAACTAGCAGCATTTGGGTTGATCCGAAGAGCGTGAAGGAAGAAGCCCTCTGACTCCTGAGGATGAAAAAAAAAATCCCCCACTGAATTATCTTCACCATATAGTGAAATGTACCACCCCTGACTTATAAACAGACGTGGAGGACGCAGTAAGGAATTAAATCATCAATCATGCACAAAGAAATTTTAAGTGTTCATACTACACTAGCTGACCTTGTATTTCTGTAATTTCCCCAGGACGTTAGCCAATGAAAACATGATAGTGTGGTCGTTAGGGAGGAGCTTCAGAGCCTCTCGGCCGATCAGCTCTGCTTGACCCAAGTTACCTGAAAGACAGAACAGACATTTTGTCAGAAAATATGTCAGACGTTCAATTTTAGTGACACACACACACAGCTTTACAGATTCGTGCTCACGTGTATTTTTTGTGTAATCTACACAATATGATACTAAAACTGTGAGTTAACATTTAACACAAATCCAGAGATACGACTGTAGTAACGGCTGCTCAAGAGAGAATCTGACTGCTTGGTTTATTTGTCAGCGGTGTCGAGAGCAGAGTTTTCCTTCTCCACACATGGAGGAGCGGTTTAGTCTCCTAATTAAGGTTGAACACAAGGCCCACTGGGTTATTGATCTCTGTCACAGACCCGTCTGATGTCTGGCCAGAAATGGAGAAAGAGAGAGAGAGACAGTCAGTCAGAGAGACAGACAGACAGAGAGGCAGTGACCGTCATGTCCTGAGTCATGGCCTGTGCCCTTCAGACACAGCTTGCCAACATGTGACTACATGTCAATCAATCACGTTTATTTGCCACATGTAATCATATAAAAGTGAAGTGTAATCCCAGCAGTTTCTTCAAGTAACTTGTACTTTAAAAAATAGTTTAAATACAATAGGTGTGAGTGTGTCTGAGCGCATCTGCCTGAATCAACACTGATTCTGCCTTTTGTTTGTGTAATGATCAAAACAAGAGAGGGGGGCTGAACATCAAAGAGGAAAGAATATTCCCAATTCCTTGCTATTTGAAAATGACACCTATTGTTCTTCTTTTCTCTCTTTTTTTGAGTTTGGTGGGGATCTGGGGAGAGGGGTAGAATTATTTCTGTCAGATTTGGGGAACAAATGCGGTGGGGGGACTCTGAGGGGGCGCTGTTCTGGCTGTGCTTGCCCATGTTTGATCAGGAACATAGTGGGCCCTGATTGGACAGTTCCAGTGCCCTCCTGGGAGACTCCGCCCCCGCGGGAGCAGCTTCTGACAAAACGGCTCGAGCGTTTGGAAATCAGAGCATTCTCCACACGGCAGGGAAGAGTGCCTTCAAAACTCACAACACAAAGCTTTAATACATAAATTTCAAGCATTACTGATTCCTGCTCTTCCGGTCTAATCTTGTTGGCCATTTAGATTTCCTGCCTTTCCAAAATAACAACGTTGTGTTTCTTGGCTGTTAATGTTGGAATAGGCTGCACCCAGAACAGAGAGCTCTTTGAAAGTGACGAATTAACAGATTCACAAATGGGTAACGCTTATTATTGTTATTATTGCTTATTATTATAAGTTGTCTAATAATAGTAATACATGTATGTATGTATGTATGTATGTATGTATGTATGTATGTATGTACACTACCGTTCAAAAGTTTGGGGTCACCCAAACAATTTTGTGTTTTCCATGAAAAGTCACACTTATTCACCACC
>JAVQJL010096258.1:0-12244 GCA_036024295.1 Nannoperca obscura
TAAAATAATCAACATTAAAAGTAATCCGTGTATTAAACTGGGGCATGTGTGTTTTAAATGACATGAAATATTTAGGATTTGATGTGATTAAATGTTTGTATGTAAAACACAATATATATATATATATATATATATATATATATATATATATATATATGTATGTTTATATATATATATGTATTTTTATATATATATATATATTATAGTTTAATATTATAATAATATAATATAACACTTCACAATCACACAACACATTTACTCGAGTATTTTCTGCCACTTTATATATTTCAGAGGGAAACTGATTACTTTGCAGGTTTATATTATCAATACAAAAAATTAACTAATAAATAATGTTATATTATTAAAGGTTAAGATAAGACTTTATTGATCCATGACACTAATTCAAATAATTAAAATGAGCTCCACCTTTATCAGCAACACATTAAAGCATCAATAATGTTTTTATATTATTCTGACATTCTGCACAAATACTTTAAATAGCCTTTACTTAGATTTGAATTCCTTAGCAGCAGACTTGACTCTTCCCTCCAGCTCCAGAGTTTCCAGGAGGGTTGGTAGGGCCTGCAGGCGGCTGTGCGCCGCTGGGGGGCGCCTTCCTCCTTTGTCCGGCTGCAGGAGGACGTCCTGTCTGATGTAACCGTTAACCTGCACTCTTCGGCGGCTCGGACACCGGGCAGGACGGCCGTGTGATGATGGAGCCGCAGCGGTGACTTCCGTCCGCAGGAGCCGGGACAGACAGGCGGACACACCGGGGAATGAACGCTCTGTATGTGGGGGGTGACAGCAGCACGGACACCACCCCACCTTCACGTCCTCCTCCACTGCAGAATATAAACACCACCACCGTCTCCATCACTCGTCTGCATTGAAGCAGACTGTGCAGCGGAATAACACAGACTGCAGACAGACTGCGAGCTGCAGGTGAGTCGCTGATGCTGCATAATAACAATAATAATAATAATTATATGTTGTTGTTGTTGTTGTTGACGGCCAGACATGATGACACGGCGGCACTAATTGCCTCTCAGACCCCTCATTAGTTACATGCAGATGTAGCATCATGTACATCGGTGTTTGGAGGGGCTGCAGTGGCGTTCAGGTGGCATCCGTCATTTCCCAGCCGATCAATACACACAACACACATCTGGTTCTGGTCTGTAGCACAGTGAAAACAACAATATGGTGTGCAGCCTGTCTGTGTGCTGTGCAGATACTGAGTCTCATATATTTACATCACAGGTTGCACAAACCTCACAGAACCCCGTTCACGTTTTCTCCCGTTTAAAATAAAACCGGGTCTGCAAACTGTTAAATCTCTGCATGCAACACACCCAGCACACTGCACAATGTCCAGCAGAGAGGTTTTATTTCAGTCAGCTAGGCAACTAATGACCCCCCTCACATACACACACACACACACACACACACACACACGCACGCACCTCCAGCCCTGTGAGCATTGTGTAGTTTTATAACCTGTCCCATTGTAATTAAAGGCAACCTTATTTAGGAATATGTTCAATGTGTGCAGAATATAATCTGAAGTAATTCACAGTCACAGCTTGAGTTTTGGACAATACATCATCACAACCTGCAGATTTTGTATTTAATTGGTGCAAATTTTTAACCAAAAAGCACCAAGACTGAAGCTGTGCTAAATGCTAATGTTAGCTTGCTAACATGCCTTTCATTAAGTGAATAGAGCTGCAATTAACAAATCTTTTCATTCATTAATCTGTTGGTTTTTTTTATGGTTTACTTAGAAAATAATTTATGAATTATGTCACAATTTTCCAAAATCCAAGATGACGTCTGCTTGTTTTGTCCAACATTGACATTTTTGGTCAAATAAATCATAAGAATTGTTCCAGACTGACTCTTAACTCTTAACTTTGCTTTGTAACATTAGCATGCTAACATGCTAACAAAGACATGCTGATATTTAGCAGGTGTAATGTTTGCTGTGTTCGCATGCTAACATTTGCTAATTAGCGCTAAACACGAAGTACAGAAGTCAGACAGTTTAGTCATAAACCAAAGTGTTGGACACATTTAGATCCTGCTCTGACCAAAGTCATTAGGATTCATCCTCTGGGGAACATGAATGTCTGTGAGATAGTTTCATGACAATATTTCCCTCCAGTCTATCACCACAACCATCAGATCCATCCCATAATGTCCCGTTTCCTCCCAGTTTCCAGGCTCAGTGTGCATGATTTTAACCTGTGTGTGTGTGTGTGTGTGTGTGTGTGTGTGTGTGTGTGTGTGTAAAGGGAGATGGAGCCTCACAGGATCTGATTATTGGGCCAAAATGATTAGGTTTGCTTTAATGAATGCTGTTAGGAAGTGGCCACCGCAGAAAGAATGAGTCATGGTATTGATTGACAACCCCCCCCCCCCCTCCTCCCCAGAACCTCTCATGTGTTTTCAGTTCATCTTTTCTTGCCTCCTCCTCCTCCTCCTCCTCTTCCTCCTCCTCTCTTCCTCTACAAAGATACGAGTTGGCATGCATACCAATAACGGCGTGAATCGTTCGGCTACACAGTCTGGATGAGAGAGAGGAGGATGAGGAGGATGAGGAGGAGGAGGAGGAGGAGGAGGGTCTTGTCACGAGATGCCACGTCATCGCAGTGTGTGAAATCTATTTTTAGCCGGGTAAACAGAGGGATTCCAGCCCACTGATCACGGCTTCACAGCCGGGGCTGAGTGGTGGGCGGCCGGAGACGCTCTCCATGTGAATGAACGCTGCTCCTCTTCAGCCCCGGCTGTCTTGCCTCCGCCGTGACTCCCCTCCTCCTCCTCCCACCACCTCCCTCGGCCTGTCAGGGAGAAACACACTGCGCCACAAACACAGCCACGAGTGCTAGAAGCCGTGTGTGTGTGTATTGGGGTCCATTGAGGCTTTTCTTCTTCCTCCTCTCTCTGATTTCTCATGCGTTCACACACATACGCACTGTGTCTCTCATAGGGAAACCTGTAACCACTTATAATAACAATAACTTTACATAAAGACAGTAATGCAGTCATACAGCAGAAAGGAAAACCAGATAAATGACGTAAAATAACACACACTCACCAGTTTATTAGGTACAGCTAGCTAAAACTAACTAATACAACAATACACTGCGTTGTATTGCTTTATACAGACAGTTGTTTCTGGTATTTTGTCCACTGCATTTATATCAATTCTTTAACGAGTTGATTTGATAAAAAGGTAAAACTGTCAAAAAAGCTGCTGATGCTTCCGTACTTTTACTCACTTTGACTTTGACTTGTATTTTTATGTTTTTATGTTGTTGTGTTTCTATTTTTTACGGAAGTTAAAATGCTTCGAATGCTTCACACACACACAACAGCTGTTTATACACTCACATCGTCAGGGTTTCCAGCAGGTGACGCTTTAAATATAGATCCATACCTACACGATGTCCCCAGTAGATCCACTCATGTGAGACCAAGGTTGTTGTTGTTGCTGTTGTTGTTGTTGTTGTTGTTGTTGTTGTTGTTGTTGTGGTTGTGGTTGTTGGTTGTGGTTGTTGGTGGTGGGGATGTTCTGGGACGTTTGACCACGTTTGCAGTGATCAGTTTGAGCTCTTCCTCTAATTAACAATCGCTGGGCTTTGTACAGATCCAGTGAGGCGTTTACTCATTAAATATTCAGACGCACACAGACACACACACACACACACACACACACACACACACAGAGAGGTGGTGCAACCTGCTTGTCTGGGCCTCATCACGTCACTCTGTTAGTTAAAAGTTATCTCTGTGCATCGGTTTCCCCACAGATGACACAGATTGGCCGCCACACCAGCAACTCTGGAGCTTCTGAGCTAAATGCTAACATCAGCATGCTAACAAAGACAATGCTAACATTTGCTAATTAGCACTAAACCCAAAGAACAAGCTAGTTAAGGCTAATGGAATTTTATACAGATATTCATAATCCCCAGAGGATGATTCCTAAAACTTTAATGATCCTCTGGCTTTTCATCTAGCACCACTATAAGGTTGATAAATGAATAAATTAAAGTTATTAGGAATCATCCTCTGGGGATCATGAATATATGTATAAAATCTCATGGTAATCCATCAAATAGTTGTTGAGATGTTTCATTACATGCCACAAATATCAACCTGCTGGTGGCGCTAAAAGAAAAGTCAGAGGATTATTAAAGTCAGTAGGGTTCATCCTCTGAGGATCATGAATATTTGTATAAAATCTCATTTTAATCCATCCAATAGTTGTTAAGATGTTTCACTACAAGCCACAAATATTAACCTACTGGTGGCACTAAAAGAAAAGTCAGAGGATCATTAAAGTCATTAGGATTCATCCTCTGAGGATCATGAATATATTTAAAAAATCTCATCCAATAGTTAAGATGTTTCACTACAAGCCACTAATATCAACCTTATGTTGGCGCTAAGAGGATCATTAAAGTCAGGAGGATTCATCCTCTGGGGATCATGAATATCTCATGTTAATCCATCCAACAGTTGTTGAGATATCCCTGCTGCTGCTAGCATGCCTGTAACAGCCCTGTAATGTCTGGGTAATGATGCGTCTCCCCTTCAGCAGAGTCAGACGTTATGAATGTGAGTAACCAACAGATGGAGCTGCAGTCTTAATGGAGCCTTAATCTCCGGGTGAAAGGGCCGGTTGTCGGTGTCACCCACGCTACACCGCTGCATGTTAGCCAGCCTCGGAGGCACTGTAGCCGGGCCAGGCGGTGTAATGGTGTTGGCTCAGAGAAGTGGACCCTCCCTTCCCTTTATCTTCTGCTGGCTTTCAGATCTCAGCTCAATTAACATCAGTGTCTCCCTCTGATGTCCCACGGTTTCATTGTCTTTATCTCATTAACGACACCTCCTCCTTCTGTCGACCTGCTGACATTACCCGGCTGTTTTAAGCATGCTAGCAGCAGCAGGGAGGTTTGGTCCAGACTGCAATATCTCAACAACTATTGGATGGAATAACATGATATTTTATAAAAATATTCATGATCCCCAGAGAATAAATCCTGCTGACTTTAATGAACCTCTGACTTTTCTTTTAGCGCCACCATGAGGTTGATATTCTTTGTTTATAGTGAAACATCTCAACAACTATTGAATGGATTAAGAGGAAATCTTCTACAGATATTCACAGTACACATGTTTCTATACATGTTCCTGTGTGTAGGTGTTGATGCTCAGGTGTCAGATTTAAAACAACAAGCCGTCCCCTCTGAGTCTCCCCGTTTATCTTCCAACCTCCTCATTTCTTCGTGACAATGTGAAGACGAGGTTGTAAGAGGAGGAGGACGGTGAGTTGTTGAAAGAGTCCGTCTGTGGCTGATGCTTGAGCCAGTAGCTGCTTTCCTTTCTTGGAACAACTCACAGTGGTTTGACATTTTGGGAAATGCGCTTATTTGCTTTCTCGCCGAGAGTTAGACGGGAAGATCGATACCACTCTCATGCAGTATCTATTAAATATGAAGCTGCAGCCGGCAGGACGGTTAGCTTGGAGCTGGAGGTTTAATCTGCTGAACGCTGTTCTCCCAAATCTCAAAAGCTCCTCATGCTACACCTGCACACCGGTTGGCCTGCTGGGGTAAGCTGCTAATGAATCGCCCTCCCTGGGATCAATAAAGTTGTCTGAATCTAAATCTGAATGGATACGGAGTGATAGCACAGTATGTAATGTTGCGTTTACAGCTTGTTCTGCTGCCTTCAAGTGAGCAAAGAAACGCAGGAGCTCATTGTAAGTCATAGATTGATGTGTAAAAGTATTCAAAGCACATCTACACGTCTCTCCCAGCAGATCTGAAAAATGCACCGAGACCCGGCCGTCAGCATCGTCCTCTCGAGGTTCAGGGATGATTTCAAACAGTAGATGGTGTGTTGAGACGTCTTCAACCCGTGAAATACAGATTTCTAACAGCAGCACTGACGTGTTTTATCACCGTGCAGTCGTATCAGTTAGTTCACAGCTCTAAGGACGTGGTGACGTGTGCAGCACATCCTTTAAATGTGGCTGCTGCTGGTGAATAAATCACTAAATCAGTATAAGCTTCGAGAGAGAGAGAGTCTTTTTTGGACATCTTAACCTGAATATTAGCAAATACATCAGTGATCAGTTTATTCATCCCTCAAATGTTAGTTTTTGAAGTGCATTATAGATGCACAACGCGACCCGAAGGCCCAGATGTGAGCGGTGATTAGCTGCGCGGTGACGGTGATGCATCACCGGCATTTACCAGAACGCAGGAAAGCAGAGCAATTTGTGAAGCGTCACCACTGCTAGCAGCCCCCCCCACCACCACCGTCACGCTGCTCTGTGCACCCCCCCACCCTCCCCCCCGCCGCAACCCTGGGATAAAAATAGCGCGTCCTCTCTCATCACCCAGCCATCACGTCAGGGCCACGCTCGCCCTCATTTGCTGCCCACGCCTCCTCCTGTGTTGTGATGCTCTGATCCATCTGGCAAGAGAGGCTTCTGTACACTTCTTCCTAATATATATATATTTTACTTTTTAGTCTATTCTGTGGAAGCTCTACTGCTTTTATTAATTTTTTTGGGATTGAGTAAATTGTTTTCGAAACGTGACTTTTGCTCCACATCTGGGATTTATGCAATACGAGCTGTGTGTTGGTTCCCCAGCTCTCATCCCGACTGTTTGTCATTCACAGGACGAAGGTTTGGGACCCGTCGCTGGAGAGGGACTGCAGGTCAGCAGGTCAGCAGGTTCAACTTCTCCTCCACAAATTTGCATGAATGTTTTTGGACTTATCTGTAATATTTGCGTCTCTTTGTGAAACATTGGATCATTTTCAGTCTCTTTGGGCCTTGAACGGACGTCAGGCACAACTAGGAGTCATGAACAAAAACAGGCTTAATTTAACAATGTTTTATATTATATAAACTTATTATTTGTGTTTTTTAAAAGTAAAATCTTAATTTAAAAAGTAACTAAAACCCGCAGCTGTCAGATAAATGTAATGGAGTAAAAAGTAAAATATTTACCTCTAAAATGTGCTACAGTAAAAGAATAAAACCTTTTATTTTTAGGTTAAATTACTCTTGTATAGTTTTTATTTCTATATCTATTCAATTCTAACTATTTATTGTTTATTATGTGAACTTATTTCTGTCCTTGAGCTGCTGCAGCACCTGAGTTTCCACCCCTGTGGATCAATAAAGGCTTATCTTATCTTCCAGGATGCTGATAAAACCTTTCTTTGACTGGTATGACCATTCACTTATGGTGGCTAATGCTAGCTAATGCTAGCTACATTTACGTTGATATTGCTATAAAACATTTCCGTGTGGTCTGACATGATGACTTGTGCTTCCACAGTACTTTACAACTGTAATTAAGTGCAGTTCTTCAGTAAATGTGCTTTATTTTTGCAGCATGTCCTCTCACTGGAACAATGACATTAAAGCTCAGCTGACAAAATACATTGCAAATAATAATAATAAATAAAAAAAACATTGCAATCCTCTGGGATGTTAAGGAAACACGTGCTGCAGCAGACGAAATAGCGTCAGTACCATCACAGCAGCCGGCGATGCGTCGCCTGCAGCTGCTGTTTGGTGCCTGCAGGACGAGGAACAGGAGCGTCTGGCGAGGACAGACACGTTTGACAAGATCACAAATTAACAGGCGTAATAGTGGCAGATGTTCACGTTGTGGAGCTGCGTTTGTAGCGGATCAGAGGCGTTTAAGAGAGCAGGGGTTGATTCTGTTAGCGTGTGTTCTGCTGATGCTCAGATAAAGTGTGTGTGTGTGTTTGTGTGTGTGTGCTGAGTACCCATCAACAAGTCATTTCACTCTGAGGATGTACATCCCTGCAGCTCGCAGATAAAACCAGAGGCTGAGAGCACAAATCGAAGGACGAGGAGCTCGTTCTGTCGTCCGCCTCGCTCCCTGTCCTGATTTTATTCTGGGGTGGAAGTTTTGCCTCTTTGTGATCTGCTGTGGTAAATGTCTGCAGGTTCAGGCCTCACAAACTCTCAATTCTTGCACTGGATGTTGTGTTTGAAGCGTCCCTGACAATGAAGCGGTCCCTCTACAGGACACGTCCGGCTGCAGGTGGGACATTTGTAACCTCGACCCCGCTGAGACGTGTTTGCTGGATGTTGTTAAAGACATTTACAAAGCTCGGAGAGCATGTGAGTCATGGAGTTTCTCCTCCGCTCACATCAGATCTCTCATCAGTCACAGAAACATCAACACTAACAGGAACAATTTGACATTTTGGGAAATACACTTAATGACTTTCTTGCCGAGAGTTAGACGAGAAGATCGATACCACTCTCTTATCTGTTCTGTAAAATGTGAAGCTACAAGCTAGCAGGCAATTAGTTTAGCTTAGCTTAGCTTAGCAGAAAAACTGGAAACAGCTACCTGGCTCTGTCCAAAGCTAACAGTATTCATGTAGCAGCACCTCCAAAGCTTACACATGAACACATTTTACATCTTGTTTGTTTAATCCGGACAAAAGCTTAACAAACTGAGACCTGGAACGCCAAGAAATAGCGTTTTAACACTTTTTTGGTTCATGACAAAACAAGATTAAAGTCTGCGAGCTTCGGAGGTGCTGGTCGGCGTATTTTGTTTACCTTTGGACAGAGTCACGCTAGCTGTTCCCCCCTGTTTCCAGTCTTTATGCTAAGCTAAGCTAGCCTGCTGCTGGCTGTAGCTTCATAATTAGCTATCAGACGTGAGAGTGTTGAGCTTTGAGAATGAGAAGCTTGATCCCACGCTGTGTTGACACAAGATGTTCAGCACAAAGTCCTTTAAATCTAGAACAGCTGCTGCAGGATCTATTAAGGTTGTTCGATTCTTGTCACTTTATTTTGCTAATTTAATGGTCTGCCTGCTCCAGAATTCATCTTGGTAAATAATTAACATGTAATGATTCAAAGCAGGCATGAATAGGAGCCTGCAGTTGCAGTCGGGCCGTGTGATGCACGTTCTTGTTGCGTTGAGTCTAAGTAAAGCAAATCATATGTGACTGTATGTGCAGTTGTGCATCATTTAACAGCGGAGGCGTCCTTCATCTGATGCCATCTTTTAACAAAATGTTATTTTTATTGCCAGTATTGTGGGACAGCTGCTCAGCTCACTGCTCAGCAAACATCTCAAGGTGATTTGTTATGTTTAATTGAAGGAGAGTATCGGACCGGCTGTAATGTTCCCGTGAAATTAGATTTTCACATTAAAGCCAGCGGACGTCAGTCTGGGGAGTGGGGACTCCCCCCTGCTCCCTGCACACACACACACACACACACACACACACACACAATATCCCAGTATCTCCATGTAAATGTAAATTGTTGGGTACAGGAGCGGCGTCATGGCTGCAGTCTGGACCAATAGCACGCGTACAGTTTTGCTCAGTCCCTGATTTGTTAGTCAAAAGCAGCGACACGTGTTGACGCCACTCAGCTGGCATTCAAATCCTCATTCAAATGCAGCGGACAGAGCAGGAGACGCAGAACGGTCACGACACGTCCAACAGCTGAACCAAGGTCCAGGATCTGTGGATGTGTCAACTGCTGAATGTGCAGAGAGTTAAATAATGTATTTATAAGTATTATTGATCACAACGTCCTCTAGATGTTTGAACTGCAACCGTTTTAATGCATTTTAATGCAAAAAGCTTCTCAAACATGAGCATTTCTTCTTTTATATCATTTTAAAATGAACATCTTTGTGTTTTCAACTGTTGGTTGGACGAAACGAGATCTTTCAAAACGGAACCGTGGCCTTGTTTTCTGCCATTCGTGTGTTCAGTTTGTTGTTATTTTGGAGACTCAAACACTTTACGGCTCCTCTTGTTGATCTCAGTCTCATTAACGGCATTGTCAGACGCAACAAGACATTTGAAAACGTCACCTTGTTCCTCTCTCTAGACTTTCGATGACAAATGAGAAGGAAAATGCAATCACTTTCATTTAGTTTACAGAATAAATGAGCAACAATAATACGTAAACATATTAAATATAATAGAAGTACAATACAAATCAAATAAATAGTAAGAATTAGGAAAATAATGATACAATAATGTACATAAACTTAAATTGTAGTGCCACATTTAAATGAAGTTCTCAGGTGTGTTATTGAACACAGATTTCTGAATATCTGAGCACAACGTACGTGATGGTTCATCGTTAATGATCCTCTGATCATTGAACCAGCGGACGGCCGACTCTCAGCTCAGCGGAAAGAAAACAGGCAATCAATCTGCTGAGCTGCATCACAACAAACTCCACCAATCGAGCTTCAGCCTCATGCGTCTCCGTGGTAACAGAGCTTCCTCGGCCCAGAGGAGGCGGAGGCGGAGGCGAGCGAGCGAGCGAGGGGGGCGGGCAGAACAGAGGTGGATGGGGGAAGGAGAGAGAGAGAAAAGGGGGGGGGGGGGATCAATACCCTCTCTTATTTCTCAGCAAGGATTTAAAAAGCGAAGCTGCTTCCTGATCGGGGGGGTGGGGGGGGGTGGGGGGACGATGAGGATTGGCTGACGGCAGACGGCAGAGGAAGGGAGTCGGGGCGTGCAGGGACAGGGTGTGAGGATGCCTGGGCTGCTGGTCTGTGTGGGACCAGGGTCTGCAATGGCCCCTGAAGCCTCTGTGCTCGGTGGATCAGCTGCGTAGCTGCGCTGAGGAGGTAAACATCTGCTTTCTTTTAACTTCTGCTATGAAAAACAACAACAACAACAACACAGGTAAATTAGATGATGAGCAACATGGACGCCTGCCTGTTGGACTGTGGCTCACACCGGTCCAGGCTGATGGATGGAAAGACGAGGACCTGCAGGTGGCTGCTGCTTCAGGCGGCTTTGAAATTTTACTGCAAGGAAAATGTGACTGTGACAGGTGATTTGTGTGTGTGTGTGTGTGTGTGTGTGTGTGTGTGTGTGTGTGTGTGTTGCAGCGAAGCGTCTTGTCTTGTGTCATGTTGGGTGGTTGTGATGTGCTGCACGTTCAGGGAGTTTTCCATCTCCGATGGGAGTGAAGCTGTGGGAAATCAATCGATATATAGGAAGGTAATACTTTGCAACAGAAAAGACGTTAAACGGCATTCGAGTCATTCTCACTGTAAATATTTGAGGTGTTAAGAAGAAATGATCACTGTCGCGTGCTGAAATCTTCATCGCTATGTCGTTCTGCTCATTTCAATGAGAACAGAAGTATCCTTTAA
Source organism: Nannoperca obscura (assembly GCA_036024295.1). Classification (NCBI taxonomy): domain Eukaryota; kingdom Metazoa; phylum Chordata; class Actinopteri; order Centrarchiformes; family Percichthyidae; genus Nannoperca; species Nannoperca obscura. Next base: position 11,220 of record JAVQJL010096258.1, read on the forward strand.
CGAGACAGCAGCGCCCACAGGACTCGACTCCGGAGATTTCTCCTGGAGCCTGGAGTGTGTTCGTCAGACGTCATCTGTCTGCATGTTTCTGCAGATGTGAGGAACGCTGTGGTGTGTTTGAAACCTGTGTGTGTGTAATTATTAAAAGCAGAGACAAGTCCCTTCAGGGGACCTTGTTAGCGCAGCACGAGTGGTGTAGCTCTTCTTACCACTGAAGAACCAAATCAGATGCATCCGGGTGCATCACACTGTGATGTGTAACAAAGACGTGATGCATGTCAGATTACAGTGTGACACAAACATATGGTTCACACACACACGCACACACACACACACACACACACATATATATATATATATATATATATATATATATATTTGAATTAAACATGATTAAACAAGAACTTCCTGTACAAAAACCTCATGTTTCCATGTGACGTCATTGTGAGATGTTCATGCACGCGAGGACAGAAAACATCATCAACAAGAGGAGTTAATTAAATTAATGTTTAATAAAGCCTTACCCCCAAACAACGACACCAGAGTGTAGAATCAGCTATTGATTGTGATGTGTGTGTAAAGTCCTGGACTTTAATAAGGTGGTGGATGTTTCTGTACAGAAATAGGTTAGAAGGACAGCTGGTGACGGCTGATAGAGGTGGAAGACTGATGGCTTTTAATGGAAAAAGGAACGTGTTGTTACGCTTAGAAAATAAAATCACAAAAGGTAACAAATATTTATTTCATCTGGTATTAACGTAGTTTCTTGACTTGACCTGTATACTCTGCACACAGCTGATATAATGAGTTTCTACACTAACGTACGACATCTGTCAGAGTCTGGTATATATATATATATATATATACACTACCGTTCAAAAGTTTGGGGTCACATTGAAATGTCTTAATTTTTGAAGGAAAAGCACTGTACTTTTCAATGAAGATGACTTTAAACTAGTCTTAACTTTAAAGAAATACACTCTATACATTGCTAATGTGGTAAATGACTATTCTAGCTGCAAATG
>JAVQJL010096265.1:0-65509 GCA_036024295.1 Nannoperca obscura
ATATATATATAATTAAATAATTGCGGGGTATTATGAGCTTTGTGAGAGTTTTCTTACATGTAATGACACAGTGTCTCCTCAGCTGACAGTATTCACTCCTCTTTTAACAGACACTTTTATTGGTTATTGACCAAAACCCATTGCCAAGTGCTGTTAGTATTTATGTTTGTTGGCAACATAACTATGAAAGACTTAAATTGTTTTTGGCAGCACTTGAAAGAGTGGCCTCTTAAATGAATCACAGATTTGTGTAATTTCCTTGAATCTTCTGTATAACACTTAATCTTAATGATCACATTTTTTAAAACAAGTCCTCGTTGCCCTCTAAAGATAACATTCTGACATTTTATTCCCAAGCATGTCTGTATTGATTGGGGCTTTTGAAAATGTAATTGTAGTATTTCTTTAAAGCTGCAGTAATCAATATTTTTTTTATCTCCAAATGATATTATATTTATATTATTTTATACATTTTTAGTGTTTTAGTTTCTTTTAGGTCATTGTTTTGGTTTTACAGACCGTGAATACTGGACTTACATATGACAGATAGCCTGAGAAATTACTTCAAATTAGTGTTAATGTTGCTTTCTGTCTAATGTGTAAATAGGTAATTGATTGCTAGCGCGTTCATCATAACAACTTTTTGAGGTGGTGATGTTGTCATCAACCCCCTAATGGCCAAATAAATTAGCAGCTTTAAAGATGTAAACACAAGATGTGTTGCTAGGCTTCTCCTTGTATGGCATTAGCATGTGTTATTTTGTTTCTTATAAATACTTGTGCATTAATAGGATGGTACAATCAAACTGTCCTGCTTGTGATTCGCCTCTGGCAGTTTCAGAGACATATCAAGAAGTCAGAGGGACAGAAGACCCCCAAAGTGGAATTGCAGATCTCCATTTACGGCGTGAAGATACTAGATCTCAAGACAAAAGTGAGTCCAGATGTTTGAATTTTGTTATTTGACAGGTGCATTAATACTGCACACAACACCTGAAGTGATATTGACTAGAAAACCATGTAGAGAAAGGAGTGATCTGTAGTTATTAAATAATGAATGTATTGTGTTTTGTTTTCCAGGATGTGCAGCATAACTGTCAGTTACACAGGATATCCTTCTGTGCAGATGACAAAACAGATAAAAGGATATTTACTTTTATCTGCAAAGACTCGGAGTCCAACAAACACCTTTGCTATGTGTTTGACAGTGAAAAGTGTGTAAGTGTCTTCTGCCCCCTTGAAACAAATGTGTTATCTACGTTCAATGATCAATTCAACTGTCAATAAGCTGTAGTTACATTTAGGTAAAATCAAGTCTTTGCTCCCCTGCTGCAGGCAGAAGAAATAACTCTAACAATTGGTCAGGCCTTCGACTTGGCCTACAAGAAGTTCCTGGAGTCTGGAGGCAAAGATGTGGAAACCAGGAAACAGATTGGAAGCCTACAGAAAAGAGTATGTCTCACGCTTGTTTGCTCTCACACAGACTTTTTTGAAAACGTGCCCCACCATGCTGACATATTGATATTTGTATTCATTAAAGCATAACTTTTTTCTATTGATTGTTTTAAATCAGCCAGTGTGGACATTTTAGCTGTGAAATGAAAATGGCAGTGATGCATAATAATGATAGCATGCTCTGTTGTTGCTGACCCAATCTGCAGATGAATTATTGTGCACCCTGCTGACACTGTGAAGCTTGTCCTGCGGTTTTATTTAAATGGTGATTTACTGAAACATTTGTATGAATTAAATATTTACTTAGTGTAGCATAAACGTATCCTAACTTTACGTAGCCAGGTGACATTACATGTTTAAACATCAATGTTCATTTTTGAAGTTGGAAATAGTATTTTGACAAAACAATCTCAACTCAAGGTTCACTCACTAGCTTTTTTCAGAGCTTCCACCTGTATCACACAGTCTTCATCAGTGATTGGTCATGGAGATGGATGTGTTTACGTGTGAGTTCAGCAGTTGTTGTGGTTTCATCTATAGCACTTTTAGTCTTTTCAGGTTGAAAGCCCTGAAAAAAGCTAGTAAGTGGCCCTTGAGTTGGGATTGTTTTGTCAAACTAGAGTTTATGGAATGGTTTGGATGATATGATGATTAATACATCTACTGTCAGGCTGTTTTTACCATCTACTGTATGTCTTTAATAAGATTTATTTCAGTATTTAATTCTATCAAAAGCTGACATTCCCATCTGCTGTTTATCTGCATGTATCACAATATATATTGATATCGCAATATAAACTAACATACTGTCCTGTGACAACAACCATGTATCTCCACATGTGGTTATTTTGGATGTTTCATGAAAAAATGAAGAATTATTCCTTTATGGGTTGAGAATGTTCTCCTACTACAATTCAAAAATCCATTAGATTATGTAAAAATACATTATCACAATACAGACCTGTTTTTATTAGACAACTTTTGGATTATGAGTTTTTACAGGACAGAGACAAGTATCATGAAAAGCTGTTGCCCACCCGAACCTGATTCCTGTAAAACTTTTCATTGTTGATGTTTCAACATTAGACGCCATACTCCAGTTCATTTATGTTTTCATGTATCAGGACTTCTAAAATTACTCAACTGTTTGTGTTTTTACGCAGATTCAAGAACTGGAAACAGAAAACTCTGAGCTAAAGAAACAGCTTCAAGATTTTGAAGAACAGCTGATGATAGCTAACGTGTCACCAGTAAGGACAAACTGCACGGACACACCTCTTCCATTTAGATATTGATCAAAAGGCAGATTCTAAATATGAAATCAAGTCTGTGGAACCTTTTCTGAACAGCAGACATTGGGCTGCAATTAAGGCTAAGTATTATATGCTTAGACGCAGGTTTACAGTATCACAAGAAGAGTCATAGTCAGCAAACTGACACTGACACTGATAATATAATAGCAATATATACCTAAACATTAGCTAACATTAGCCACCATTAGCTACTGGTCATACCAGACCAAGTAAGGCTGTAGCAGCAAAACCCGAGAGTTTAACAAGGGTGCATTTTATTGCTTATGTATGTATGAATGTAACATTTTATTACTAAGAGTAAGATTGGGTTATTTCTTACTTCAAAAGGCACATAGTATGACTATAATTGCGACATCTGCAGAGAAGGTAAACAGTTTACCAATGTAATGTGACTCATATCATTTGGGATTCAAATGTTCAGCCAAAAGTCCACAACCAAGACGTGTTAAATTAAAAAAGTTCATCAAATTTAAGCAGGTAGGTTTTTAAAGTATATTGATATACTTCTACAGTGTGTTGATATCACGTCTGTGTTAAAATGCACGGCAAGTTCGGAATGACCAAACCTATCTGGAGGGAGTCTGAAGGGTCTAAGCTGTGTCTAAAGCAAAGCAATTACACACCTGATTGGTCTGATGAGGAATGTGATACATTCGCCATCTAATTGAGCCAAATGCCAGCACTTGTGTGACAGCCTCCTGTGAATGCAATTACCCACACCTCTCCTACTCTACAAGACTGAATAATAATATTGTTCCTCTCTGGTCATTTTCTGTCTGCGATCTCTTCTCAGCCGCTGCACATAAACGCAGCTAACGAAGCGTACATGCTGCAGAGGCCCTCCTCTCTCTTCTGGTGTCACAGCATCAAGTCACTCTCCTGTCTGGAAATCTCCTCCGTCACGCTCACTCCTATGAGTTCGCCGGAGTCCAACTTGTCCGCCGGGCTACTAACTCCTCCGCCTGCCAAACCTGCTCTCCTTCCTCCTAAGCCTACCGAGGGATGCAGCATCCCGCGGCCTCGCGTAAACACACTATGCTTCTTCTTTCTCTCGGCTCTGTGCTTTGTCACTAAGTATCTCTAGCTTTTGTCTGTCTTTTGCTTCTTCTGCTTCTTCTCTGGCTTTTGTATAAAAATAGTTGGCTGGATCCTGGCTTAATCATTTCCCACAACTTTACATACAGGCAGGGAGCATCTCCATGAAACCGCAGTCTACAGACGTCTTTGACATGGTTCCCTTCTCCCCTGTGACGCCGCTGGTGCCCACACTGGCCAGCAACGGCTGCCCACCACCACCACCCACTACATTACCACCAGATATAAGTGAGTAGTGACTTCCTCAGAACCTGATCAGAAGATTTACATTTATTTTGATTAGTTCTCTGGAAGATTGATTCTGCAGAACTGAATGATTGCTGCTGTTAAAATACACTGTTGTTTCAAATATTTGTGGCATAATACAAAGACGACATTCATTCACTGTTCACCCAAATACACAATATACAATATACAAATACAGATCAAATATCAATCAGTCCACAATACAGAATCAGACAAAGCTGTTGTTCCTTCTCAGTCAGCATGATGTTTATCTGCTCTCTGTGTTATCAGGGAAAGACCTGTTTGGTGCTGAGCCATTTGATCCGTTCACCTGCGGGGCAGCTGACTTCCCTCCAGATATCCAGTCGAAGTTGGATGAGATGCAGGTGAGCGCCTGTCTGTGTCTGATCTCCTACATTGAGTTTTAAAGACCTGCTGGTAGGCTGGTTCAACTGTGAAATCCAGCTCTCCTGTCTCCTTATTATCAGTATCAGCACTTTGAGTTTTATTTTATTTGTATGAACAAAGGCTTTTATGCTTCACGCTGAAACGTTTCTGGACAGTTTGGCCCTCAGTAGTCCAGTACCTCATTTATTACCAAAATTAATCTTAAAATAGATTCAGTTTGCAGTAAAACAAGCCGACGTGAGAGATTACTTCATTCTAAATTCTTGTTTGTTGGGACATGAAACCAGTTACACATTTAAACCCATATGCATTAAAAAAAAAACTTAAGTGTATCACTCAGTTCTGTTTTCATGTTGCTTTATGCATTTCAATGGAGTGACAAAATGTCCTAATATATAATAATCATTTTTGTAACTATTTGTGGTCTGGAGGAGCAAGAAATGAACAGTGGAGTTTTACATTTTATTCAGAAATCACAAAGAAAATGATGATTGTGCTTTATCAAAATAACCATAATAATAATTAGTTAGAGAATTAGTATAAAGAATAAGTCAGTGAGAAGTGTTTCTTTAGTGGTCACAACAAAACAAATAAGAGTTTATTGTCAAGGCTATCAAGATTTATGGTAATGTGATTTATTTGGACACAATACGACATATACGATTTTTACAGGTGATCCTCATCAAGCCAATACGTCAGTCAAAGTTGCAATCAAGAAAATGTGATGCATGTTCCCATCTTACTCTCAGGTTCACTGTGTAGCGTGTTAGCTTTCTGTCTTTAGGCAATTTTCTGGGAAATGAAATGGTCTTCAAACTACAAACATTAAACATGTCTGGAGACTTGAAATGAATACAATTGAAATATTTACTTTGTTATTTATAGAACATTAGTTGATTTCCTTGAATGTCTTTATGATGTTTTACAGTGTAATCATTTTCCAATTTGTTAATGATTGAGAAGAATTAAGAAGGTTTACAGAGCTATTAGGATGTTTGAAGCATTGTTCTCTGCTTCCAAAGGGGGTATGAGAAAAGGTTAGAGATGCACTGCTGTAGCTTGAGTTGGCATGCAATCAGACAGTCATTACAAAAACAGTTTATGCCATATCCACAGCAATCAGTCGTTCCCTGCGGGTCCGTGTAAAATGTCAAGGTTTTGAATTATTGCATGATTAGAAAATAATGATTACTTATACTGAAAATCAGCTGCAGCTTCTGTGATTCTGATTGCAAAAGAACTGCTGGGTTTTAGCAGGTCATTGCCAGTAGGAGGCAATGTTGCTCTGACATGCTTGTTTTTACTGCACTTCAATTTTCCCTTCAATTTCTTCCTCTTCCTTATTATTAACAACTGAATTCATCTCTTGTCCTTTCCACTTGTAGCGTCAGAGATGGTTTGTACTCTTTGCTCTGTGCTAGCTTCTGTCCGTGCTGTGACTTGTTGTGCCTTTGGTCTCGCATGCTTTGGATGATGTTGCACGCTATCCCAAATCCAGTGTGATGTAATCTTACCTCTTTTGTCTTTTCTGAAATGTGGTCTTTCTCTCAGTAGATACACAGTGTGTTGTGCTCAGGCCTGCACATCTTTAATTAGCACTTTGTTTCCAAGCTGTCTTGCTCTGTAGCTGATTAGCTGCTCTTGTCTCTGATTGTGGCGTATTAGTGTGAGCAAACACACTTTTTATACTCTAATGTGATGTTCATTTTCAGACAATAATTGCTTTTTTTAACTAATGTCACATTTGATATAAAATTGTGTAGTTTATGTAAAAGGTCACATTTAAACAATTACAATTTTCATCAGATATTTTAATTATCAAAATCAAATCGTTTTTTTCATTTGATATAAATTAGTTTAACCAGTTCTTCTCCCATCAAGATGCATGCCTTGTTGTTTCTGCTTGACTTTATGATCTTAGACATAACGCATGACCAAACATGACGGAGCAGCAGTGTTTTATCTCTGCTTTGTTTAGCAATTCATTCTCTTTAACCTCCAGAGCTTTATAGATGTTTTCCCATTGGCTCTAATCTAAACATTACTCGGACTTCCTGTTTATCAACCAACTTGAGACATGTAATCTCCCAGAGGTCATGTCGGCGTGCATGGTCACTGAGCGTCACAGCTGTTGTCTGGCTTGTCTTCCAGGAGGGGTTCAAAATGGGACTAACCTTAGAGGGCACTGTCTTCTCTCTGGACCCGCTAGACAGCCGATGCTGATGCCAAGAAGATGCTCTTTGTCGCATACTTTTATCTCGTTTGTATGAAGAAGTGCCAAAATCCACTCCACGGTCGAGTCAAGATGTCACAGTTTTCGTCTTGAGGTTTATATGCATTTGCATTTAGATTGGTTTTTTCGATATTTCAAGGTAAACTCAGATCCATTATAGAAAATAACTATTTTTGTAAAAAAAAAGAAAATAAAGTTATGGAAGGAGTAGTTTTGAGTACCTTTGCTTGCACAGGCAATGAGAGATGTAAATAGTCGAATATGTCCAATGGTACACAGAATTTTCATATGTCAGTTTGTGTGTATGCACCATTTGAATTCTGTATTGTTAACACATTCCTGTTTGTATGCCAAACACAAGCTGGCGAAGAAAATAAATGGAATCTGTATCTTTAACACAGCTTGCCCGTAACATCACAAAGCTTATTTTACTCTACATTAATTCACACGTCGTTAATTAATCCAGTCTTATATTTTTTGGCTTACTGACCTTTCCACCTTTACTTTTTGACATTGAGTTGTTGTATGTTTGTTGTTTTTTTATTTCCACCAGTTTGTGCTACCATTTCAGTATTTACTTTACATATTTCTGTCAACATTTTAGTCTTCTCTTTTCTTGCACCAGAAGGCACTTTTGTTGAACAGCCTCTGTCCTTATACAGTACTATTCCCATTATTTTACTTTTGGTTATATTGACTTTGCTGTTACAGTTATTAAAGAACATTTTAATGCAAACAATGCTACTCATTGATTCTATCATTTAATATTATTTGTGTCACTTGATTGAGCTGTTGTGTACTACTTGAAATGTTTTTTTTTATTCAAAGATTTTATTGTTAGTCATGCCGCTAGCACGGCTCTGTGGACAGCAGTAGTGGTCGATCGGTCCACCACTTTGGCCCAGACTGAAATATCTCAGTGACCATGAAATGAGATATTCATGGTTTCCAGAGGAGGAAACCTTCTGACTGGTGATCCCCTGGCCTTTCCTCTGGTTCCACCAGTAGATTAGATACAGATGTTCAATGTATGTGGTTCTTTCACCACAGGATGCATTGTTATAACTTTAGTGATCCCTCGTGATCAGGTCAAAGTTTTATTTGTCCAATTTGTTTGGTTTATGACCAAATACCTGCACAACAAATTCTCATTCCTTTGTACACATTCCTTCGTGTTCAGTGCTAATTAGCTAATTACGCTAAACTAAGATGGTGAATTGAGCAAGAATTACCTGCTAAACATTAACATGTTAACATTGTTATTGTGGGAATGTTAGAGGTGCTAGCCTCTGTGAGACTGGCTCTTAGTCTTGCTGTAGATTCTTATTTGATTTGTAAGGATGAAGTTTTGGGAGCAGTTCACTACTTCTTCAGTTATATCTATTATAAATTTGGGGCCCAACGTCGTAGCTTAGATTCCCTGGGACTTTTTGCCTGAGGATTTCACAGCCTATTGAGACTGAAATGATGCTATTATGGTGCAAAGTTTTTAAAAGACCAAATTAACTCTTTTGAGACAAGAACAGGCAGAAAAAATAATTTTCAATATTTATTTTCAAAAGATGAAACGCATCTGCTTCCAGTGTGGAAGGTCCATCCCTCCTCCTCCTCTCTGCCTCTGGGGTGTTAGCAGGCAGTCAGGCCTGCTAAATTACAAATCTATAATAAATATACTTAAATATAAACCAAATTGTCACAATATAATTACTTGAAGGCACATTCATGAAACTTTAAAACAAACAGCTTACATTTGAAACAACTCTGAATGTTAAATACATAAATGTTTTTTAAACTACAAAATATGTATAAAAAATGAGTTTGTGTGCAAAATGACAGATGTAAAGGACCTAACTATACCTCAATTAATATGACAAGAGCTTGGGGGGATTAACAAGCATTTTGTTTAATTTGTTGCATAGCAAGAAATACAAAGCAAACAGGCACTCACAGCCACCTTATTCTATAAAAGTGATTATAAAAAGGATTTCAAGAGCATATAAATCCAAGATACTGAAAAGGGGGAACTGACATGCATAAAAATATAATATGTTGTGCTACCTTTCACTGTACGATATTGAAATTGAATAAGGGGAAAAATAATGTTACAAATCACCACACACCACTCACGCGACACCTCATTCATCTCTCCATTGAAAGAAAGATCTTTATTGGTATCCCCAAACCCTGCCTTGTACCGCGCAGCCGGGAGAAGTGCACAAGGATCACACTACTTACAAAACAGCACCTGTGAAAAAAGATTTACATGTAGTGTCATCGTTTCTCAGTTTCGGTGACGAGGTAGCTAACACTGAGGAGGAATCGACAGTCCTAATGTGTCTTTAATGTTCTACGTGGTTGGTACAGAGTTTAAAATAAGTGGATACAGACATTGGTTCATCAAAATGAAAATACCTGCACCGGTGAACACATCATCGGCTGTATTTGTTTCCTCAATAGCACCACAACGATGTTTAATAGTCAAACATTTAAAACAAAAAATTAATCTACAAATCTGTGAAAAGGAGTAGTGGAGAGAAGGCATTTGACGTGGCTTCAGTTTGATTTTTCTGGGCCAATAAACAGCAGATATAGTCACCATTTGAAAGCTTTCATATTCATAAATCTTTGGCAATGTTGTTTTATGAAATAAAATCAGACTAAGATCTTTAGAACAAGCTACCAAACAATGAGCCTCCAAATGCATCAAGCTTGAAGTCAAACATACACAAGAAGATAGAGGAATGATTCTGATGTGTACCAAATTTTTGAAGTAAATTTCAAACATTCATTCTAACTTGCAAATCTCCGATATCTTGAACTGGTTGATAGGCGCAATAAATATCTTGCCACAGGGCCAGAATAGTCCTCAGTACTGGTATGTACAACGCGGCTGATCGTCATCAGCTGTCAGTTCAATAGTCTCAGGATTCTCCTTGACGCATCAATGCTGATGATTTTACAAGAAGCACACAGGCCCGATATCGACGCCGAACTCTTGATTTGGGCCACCGATGTCCACAGCGGCAATATCCACAATAGGAAGTCTTGCTGTTTTCTGTGTCCTGTACTCAAACACTGTCTTGCCCCAGTTGTCATTTGCTTGCTGTAAAAAAATTGACAAAAGGAAGTTCAGTGAATAACTTCATTTTCTCTACAATGCAATTATACATGTCATTGAAATGTTATTTTAATGAATGTCCTGTGCCTACAGGCAGCTGGATGCTGCTTTGCTGTATTGATCTCATCTGTACACTGATTTCAGAAATGTGTTTTCTTTGCATAGTAACTGTAGACAATCAGCATTTGTTTTTTGTTTTTTCACATGACATGGCCAAAATCAACAATGAATGTATCCTACTAACAAATATTGTGCCTATATCTTCTTCCTCTGTGCCATATAGCTCCATTGTTGTCCAAAAACTATTAAAAACGCATCAATGAGCCACACTAATGCACTGGATGACATGTTCTTTTATTACCATGAACACAGACTGCAGTTTATTTCGCTTAATCACATAATCATCATAAGCCTGAAAAACTCACTAGAGTACCAAATGTGGATTGTGGATGTGAAAATAGATCATGAAACACCTGCACTATCTAATCCTGTTTAATACTTTCAGCCACTTGGAGGCAGCACAACAAGCTGTAAACACAACACTGTCATATTATCACTTTTTAGCAAACAGCCATTCAGTTGAGGGACCACCATAAGCATTAATTTGAAGGTGTGTTTGTGTTGATTAATTACAGTATTTACTCTCCCTTTAGCTCGGTCTCCAACAGATGGAGTAATTCATTGTTCATTTTTGTTAATTTCATGGGATTTGCGGAGAAGAGGAAAAGTCTAGAATAATGCCAGCCTTACGTTATCATTTGATAATAGTTAATAATGAATGAATGTGTGAAAGAGCAAAGCCACTGTTGAAATGTGGGAACTTACTGAGCAGGAGTCCTCCACCACTGTGTATCTGAACCGGCTGTTTCCCTCTGCTTTGAGCTCCATATCGTTGGAGCCTTTGAGGATTACTGCCTTCTTATAGTTGCCCATCTTCTCGTCCTTATAGCCCACAGAGTTCTTGCAGTGGTAGGTTATGGTCTGGGCTGCCTCTTTGGAGAGCAGGCGGATGAAAGTCATCTGGACTGTGACAGAGTTTGCTGTCTGTTCTTTGTTGCCGTAAGAGAACTAGAGAAATAAAAGAAGTATTCAGTGCCTCAAAAAAGCCCATCAGTAAGCCAGGATGCACTACTAAAAATACAAACATGAGTTTTTAAATACTTTCCCCCAAAAAATGTGATTGTTCTGCAAGCGTTTTGAACATGACTTTCTAACTCTCACTAGGTTAAATTACAAGAACAGATTCTTTACCAGATTATTTTTTTCTATAGTCATTGTGCCTTTGCCACACACATCCCTGCCCTGCTTCTCTCTCTCTCTCTCTTCACCATCACAATATAACTGCTCACATGTGTTCCACTGTTGATGTCAGCTCCGAACCACACAGGTTTGTTCCTGGAAGAGCTCCACCACACTTTACGAGGTATGCTGGATGGGTTAGCAGAGATGCAGGTCTCTCCGGTATCCATGTTGCAGTGCACTTTGATGGCATCCTCCACACTGCCTTGGTTTGGATCCACCCAATACTCACCTATACAACAACATAGAGGATAAAGATAGAGAAAGATATGATTAAAATTCCTACTGCACACCACACATGGCTTATCTCTCCTAATGAAAGTATGTCAGTTCTGTTTTGTACATGGAGATTTTCTGTAAAACGTACAGTACCAGTCAAAAGTTTGGACACACTTTCCCATCCACTTGAATGGGAAAGTGTGTCCAAACTTTTGACTGGCACTGTATATATATTTATTTTCCCCCAATGTCATGTTCACTGACACTCACCACTCTTCTTTATGGGGTAGCATCTCTTTAGGTCATCGCAGGTCCTGGCAGGATGTTTCCTGCTGCCATCAGGGCTCTTCATGCTGTCGATCTGGCTGCTGAGGGCCTTCAGGGTGGCCTGAACGCCGGGGTCCACGGACACTATGGTGGAGGAGTTACTGTTGGGCAGAGCCTCATCCTCGCTGAACTCAGGAGGAGGAGGAGGGCCGTCGCTGTAATCTTGAGAACCAAAGAGGTCATCCATAGCAGCTATGGGAGGTCCCGGGGGACCAGGGGGACCTGCAGGTCCGGGCTCTCCTGGAGGACCCTGTGGATTTAGGAATAATAGAGTATTTTGCTTTCATTTCTAATTATAGTTTTTGTCTTGTTCCTTATTTATTGAACATCTGGTAAAAATATGTTTCATTTAATGACAGATCTTTTGTAACAGCTGGCTGCTCTACTTTTACCTAAATCTTATTATTAGTTCAACTCACATACTGTACAGTAAGAGCTTCGTGCCTGTGAAATGAGACAATACCTCTGGTCCAATTTCTCCACTGACTCCACGAGTTCCAGGAGGTCCCATCGGCCCTGGCTGTCCAATGTATCCTTCCTTTCCAGGAGGCCCAATAGGTCCAGGAGGCCCCTGAATAATATTCCAGTAAAGACAGTTAGCCCCCGGCCTTCAAACTAGGAGTTTGATTCCAAAATGAATGATGCCATACACATATATTATGTTTGCTCTATGACAAACAAGTTATATTATTGCAAAACATGAAATTCAGGAAACTATGTTCGCCTTCTGAAACAAAATGAACTGTAGCCTTTACCCTCGGCCCGCTCGGTCCAATGATTCCTGGAGCTCCCTGCTCACCAGTTGTACCCTAAAAGCAAGAGGTGAAAATTCTTTAGTCTCTTAAATGTTTTCCCAGAATGCACAGGTGCACCTGGACTTGATGACCATGAGCCGTTGGATGATAGTCAACCTTGTTGGTAACTGCAGCATTCAGTAGGAGATTGTTCCTAAATACAACAGAATGTGATTTCTGCTCATCTTTCTATTGTGTATTATACAGTGTATAATGTATTGTTTTCTCCATTCAGATGCATTTTTAGAAACAAGAGGCCCAGTTTTGTTCAGGTTTGCAAGAAAGAAAATGTATGCTCTCAGTCAATCAAAATACACAGTGGTCCTTAAAACCTTTTTTTTTCACTTGTGTTTTTCTCTGAAGAAAACACTTGATGTCACATGATTCCATGCACCAATTAGTGATTTAGCAATATCTAAATCAAAATTTGGATGGCAGTTGCAGGGTTGTTTGCCGTCAATCTAAGTGTCCGAGTGTTTTAACTCTTAATATTTAATTTTTTCTGAACTTTAAGTTTAATTGTTTCTTATTTAAGCAAGAATCTTCAATGTAAAAAAAGGTTTTCAGTGGTCTTAAAAGTAAAAAATTCTACAAAACCCCCCCCAAAATACGTGTTTGTACTAACACACATTACAAAATCACACCTGCATGGTGACAAAATTTTTTTTTTCTTATTGTCTGTCATTTAAATCAAGCCATATATTTTCACCCACATCACACCTACTGTAACATTCTCCATAGGCAAACATTTGCTACCAGCTGACAAGTTACGTCAACAAATGTATTATTTATAATTATTTATATTCCCATCAAAGTTAATAGTCCTTAGTCAGAATGACCTGGACTCGTGATTTGTGCATCTAAGCATTCTATTACAATGCTAAATAAAAAAATGAAAGAGTGAATATGTTAAAAGCTACACTATGAATAGTATTGGATTGTTTTGGAGCCTCTCCTGAACTGCTGCACTACAGTCTGATCTAACCCAGCACTTTTCAGTACTCCTCACAGCCACACACTCCTGCATCTCTCAGCTGCATGGAAACCAAAGTGAGATGAGTAAGCATGATCAGATTACTGAGCAGCACTTTAACTTACTGGAGGTCCAGGAAGACCCTGCAAACCAGTGAAGCCTCGATGTCCCTTCTGCCCTCTCTCTCCATGATCACCAAGGTCGCCCTTATCTCCTCTTGGTCCTTGGGGTCCCTGAATTAGAAATATTTAACAGATTTCTTGACTGTTTAGAAATGGGGAAGTTTTCATTGTGCTCTAAAACTAAGAATCCACAAAACATCTAGTGTATTTTAGTATGAGACTCACCACTAATCCCCTCTTTCCCGCTGAGCCAGGTGGACCAACTGGTCCTCTTGAACCCTGCAAATGAGTTAAATCATTAGAAAGCCCTCTGGGGAACACAGACCTCTGCCTGCACTGAAAAACTCTTCAACTCTTTGTTATACCTAAACACATCATCCCTATCACTTCATATTAACTGCATTCACGTAACAACATGCACATCTGGCCTTAAATCAAATCATGTGTTCTTAGTACATATTGTAAATACTGTAAATATTGCAGTCTTGTGTCCTGCTGATTGAGAACAGAACTGAAAAACTCTACTTACAGCATCTCCTCTCCTTCCAGCATCACCAGGGGCACCAACAGGACCGGGAGGGCCAGGAAGTCCCTGAGGACCAACCAAACCTTCTGGACCAGCATCTCCTCTGTCTCCCTAAAAAGCAACACCTGTCAGTCACTTGCAGTACTTAAAACAACACAGGTCACATTTTCATTCTCTTGTCACTTACTCTTTGTCCAAGAACACCATCTTTGCCTGGTGGGCCATCAGATCCTGCAGGGCCCTAAGGACCAGACACAAAACATTGGGACAGCTGTAAGCATTTGTGACACACTTCGGTGATATAATTTGAGAACAACAACCAATTTAGAACCTGTACTTACATCAGGGCCAGGATCACCACGAGGTCCATTAGCACCAGGAACACCAACTGGACCTGGAGGGCCTTTCTCTCCAGGTGTTCCTGTGGATCCCTGTTTTCCTGGTGGACCCTAAAAAAAGAAACAGGCAACTAACAATGCAGCACTTAAAGGACCATTTGACATAAGACACGCTAATCAAAATACCTATCAGCTCACAAATTAATTGAAACACACCGCAGTTCCTGGAAGGCCTGGCATCCCGCGCTCTCCTCTCTGACCAGGAAGACCCACAATGCCTCTCTGTCCTGTAGTTCCAGCTGGACCTGGAGGACCATCAGGACCCTAGAGCCAACAACAACAACACACACAAACATGTATATTAAATACTAACACCACGCTGGCAACAACTATATTTCTAATCAGTTTGTGTTTAAGAGGAGTCAGTATACCCCATAGTTATGATCTAATCACCTATCACCTTCCCCATAGTTATAATCAGGTACCTAAATTCAAGTGTGCTAGAAACAATGAAAAAAATTAATTGTTTTTATTATAACTTATTTCAGCACAAATAACTACAGAGATGTATGTGGTATTGATCAATTCAGAATGTGTGATTTTAGGTTTGTCACAACAATAACATAAGTCTACCGTGGGTCCGTCTTCTCCAGAGTCGCCTTTGTCTCCTGGGCTGCCTGGTGGTCCTGCTGGTCCTCGCTCTCCTTGTCTTCCAGGGGGTCCATGGTCTCCACGAAGACCAGCAGGTCCTTCTTTCCCAGGAGGTCCAAGGGGTCCAGGTTCTCCAAGTGGACCCTAGCAGGAACAGAAGTGCTCATGAGATAGATGCATACAGCTGTATATCATAAATGTCTCCGCATGTTTCATACAAACTAAACAAATATGTCTTTACGTTACCGTAATAGTGTTTTGATACAAACTAAGGGCAGTACTTACAGTTGGGCCTGGTGGGCCAACTCTTCCTGCAGATCCAGGGAAACCAGTGGGGCCCTGGAAGCAGCACATTATACAAGATCCTTAGATACTGCTTTACAAGTGTTATAACAGAGTGCAATATCTACTGGTTGAAAAGAGGACATTAGAGAATATAATGTTTGAAGGTATTAAACTCTGCATATGATCAACTGAACAGTTGATACCCTTCTGGTTGCCATGAAATTATTTCTAATTCTAATTTCTCATCCATTGGATACCTCATCACATGATTTCTGTCATTTTTAAATGATCTTACTGGTGCACCCTGAGTTCCTCTTCCGCCTTTCAATCCAGCAACACCAACTGGCCCCTACAAAAACAACACTTCATTAGAAAAGCATTTATTTGCAGCATATTTGCAAGAAGTCAAAGCTAACTTCTTTGGAACTTTAAAAAACATTACACCAATGATGCATTGTTTTGCTGAAATAAATCAAATCAAAACTTCCAAACTACACCGAATCAAAGTACAGAGACCACTGTTTAGAATGTCAAGAAAAAGCCTGCATACAACTGCATCAAATCAACTACTTTTAAATTTCTCGGGAGCATTTTCCATTCTGTATCTTTTACGTGTGCAACTCACAGGAGGTCCATGAGCACCAGCCAAGCCTTGAGGTCCTGGTGATCCAGCATCTCCTTTCTGGCCTGGTTCTCCAGGCTCTCCCTTGACTCCAGGTTGGCCATCAGGACCCTGTAAAATGTTGGTAATATTATATAGAATACATCAAAATTGTTGAATCTGTCATCACTTTTACATAACCTCATGAAGCATCAAAGGCATGAATATTTTCAAGGAAAGAAAAACAATGTGGCAATGAATGACGACTTACAGGAGGTCCAGCAAATCCAACAGCCCCAATTGGGCCTGGGTCACCTCTTGATCCCTGTCGTAGGAGATAAATTATTATATTGAAGAACACTAATAATGTTCACCCATTCTGTATCACCACTGTAAACAGGTCTACTCACTGGCATTCCTCTGGATCCTGGGGGTCCATGTGGTCCTCTAGGTCCAGGTTCTCCCTGCAAAGATATCACAAGTTTGATTTCTATAACCATTCATTGAGCCTGTGCTGTCCCATATAGCCAGTATTATGTCTGCAAAGGCAATGCAAGCCAAAGACTGTCCTTCACAAGCTGAAAGATGCTAGCCAAGAAAAAAGAAGCAGATGGATTAACAGCATAGTGGGCATCCTGGGAACTGGCACTGTCCTAAAACAGAACTTGTCATAACCTTGAATCATTGTGATGTGAAAAACAGCCTCTTAATGTGTTGAAAGGAAAATTAAGACTCTAACCTTCTCACCACTGGGTCCAGCAGGTCCTAGTGGACCAACAGATCCTGGGGCTCCCTGTTGACAGAAAATAAATCTGGTTTGAGATCTCCGCTCATGGCTATTACCAGTAACTTGCGCAGACAAGTCAGTGAACACATTTCTTTGAACAAGCTGTGACAAGTCTCAAATGTGCACTAATACTTCATCAGTTTTTGGTTTTTGTTTTGTGTGTAAATGTAACTTTGTTGTTAATGGTTGAGCTGAGACAAAATGTGTTTGCAGTGAGTAAAATAGATTTTGCTTACTCTTGCACCATCGTTTCCAGCAGGACCTTCTGATCCTTTCTCACCAATTGCACCCTGTACAAAAGACAGAAAAAAAGGTGTGAGCCTCCTTTATTCACTGTTATTGGCAGGCATCAGCCACCCAGCTGGCAACAGGTTCTGTAATGACATTCAGGTCAGACTCAGATACAGACTTAACTGACAACTTCAACTACAATCATTGATTGTAACTTAAGAACAATTACTATCTTCCAAAGATTACCAGACCACATTTTTACTGGAACAAATTTGTTGTGATTCGTGCAACGACATAAATGTATTTAGTGTTATTATATGACACGTGTGCTATATAACAAACATTTTATGTTAGAATTAATAGCAAAAAAAGAAGACAATGACAAACTTACTCTGTCACCTTTAGGCCCAGGAGGGCCAGAGATGCCCCTTTCTCCCGGCATTCCCTGCAGACCTGGAGGACCCACATCACCAAGGGCACCAGGAGGACCAGGGCTACCCTTCAGGGGCAAACACCAAGGAGAGCAGGCTTATTGTTCACAAATATTAAGCAAGTATTGAATCATACAGAACAACCAAACGTACTTTATTTTATTGTGGGGTTGCCCACTAACAATTATACTAATATTTACTAATATTTTCTGTTACCAATGTTTGCATGTTCTCCTATTCATTTTCTGCAGAGGTCTGTATAGCTCTGTGTATGCTGGTATAACACAGTCAGGACAAGCAATCTTTCACTTCTAGGTATGTGATGTACAGTAGTGTATTTTCCCATATAACGTATTTGCCTTATCATACACCAAATACTGTAGCTTTCCCTTTCTTCACTGTGAAAGCTTTACAACCATTAGGCTATTTTATTTGCTAATATCTTTCTATCGTTTCAAATATACATCCAGGTCTTTTCTACCATATTTGTCTGATACTTCTTTAACCATCACATGGTCAAAACATTTTTTTTTGCTGTACATATAAGTGATGCCTCTTTAAAGTACCTTTGGCCCATCTGGACCAGGTGCACCAGGGATACCCTTAGGTCCCTGCAGACCATTTGGACCCAGCTCTCCTCTCTCTCCAGGAATTCCACGCTCCCCCTGGGGAAGACAAAGCATAATTTTCAGTTGTAGATATTCAACTGTACAACTGTGTAATAAGTCAGCATAGTGAAGTTCACCTACCCGTGGTCCAATTTGGCCAACAGAACCAAGCTCTCCAGGAATACCCTGAAACAAACAAACAATGGCATTATTTATGATTCTGATCAGTATCAAGCTCTTTATATGATAATTACAATGATTCAAATGGGTAATGGGTCATTTATCCCAAAGCAGCATTTACAGTTTTTGTCATACTCACTTGATCGCCTGGTTTTCCAGGTTCTCCAGGAGGGCCTTGATTTCCAGGCAAACCCTAAGAAGACAGGCAAATATGACAATCAGCACACTTACTCAGCACAGACTGAGGTCTAATCATACTTAATACTGTATCAAAGTCAGTGTTCATTAATGTTTTTACATCGTATGTCTTACTACCAACCAAAAACAATTACGCACCTGGAATCCATTCACACCTGGAGGTCCCTGCTCTCCTCTGTCTCCTGCAACACCCTTTGAGAGTAGACAATAGTCAGTCATTTGTGATAGCTGTAAAAGAAATGCAAGTAATGTAACAAAAGAGAAATCAGACACTTACAAGTGGACCAGGTGGGCCAGCAGGACCAACTTCTCCGTCTTTTCCAGGAGGACCCTGAAGACAAAGTGAAAGTTAACAAACTTGCCCATACATCTGCACATCTACCTACACATCTGGAGTGCTTGATTTCCTGAAGATGTGTGAAGTTTTTAGATAACTTCAAATTAATTAGTTAATGACTTCTGTGGTAAAGAGGATCATTGTAGAATAAAAGAAAAGAAAAAACAATATAGAAAAGCATGCTGTTAGCAAAACAAAGTGTACCACACAATTTGTCATTCATAAAGGGTACTCACTCTTTGACCTGCAACTCCTGCAGATCCTTGTTCACCAGTCTTTCCTGGGTCACCCTTCAAGTATAAAATAAAACATGTTTGGAATTAGAAACAGAACAGGAGTTAACAGACTGATCTGATCAATTAATACACATTTTTTACTCTGCTGCCTTACATTAAAGCCCTTGGGGCCTGGCACTCCCATGGTTCCGGCGGGTCCTCTGTTTCCTATAGACCCTGCAGGGCCTGGACGACCATCTTCACCTGCGGCACCCTTAACAAAATAAAACCATACTTTGACTCAGTCATTTATTATAATTGATCATAACTTTAAAGCTAACTCCAATGTCTAATTGTAATTGAATGTGAGCACTGTAACCTACCAATGGTCCTGGCTTGCCCTCTGCTCCCTGGACTCCAGGGGTACCAGTAAGACCCTTTGATAAAGAAGAAAATATAAGCAATGGAAAAGTAGAATACTGAAATAATACTAAATATAATGATAGTTTAGATCAAAACTAGAATGCTAAGCTCTTCAGTGTTACCCTTGCACCTGGCAGACCAGGTTCTCCTGTACGCCCAGGGTCTCCTAGAGAACCTTTTGGCCCTGGTGGACCAGATGTTCCACGATCTCCTTGAGCACCCTTTAGAAAGAAAAATTATAATAACACGTGAGTGTCAAACATTCACAGCATCTAAACTCTTTCCCCATTTGATTGCATTATTGCTATAATATACAGTAGCAGACCAATTTCTAATGACAATATATCAAAAAGTTAATGTACCTTAGGTCCTGGCAACCCATCAGCACCAGGGAATCCTCTGTTACCAGGAGTTCCCTGAAAAACAGATTATGAGTGAGATGCACTTTCAGTTTCACACAGTTATTTGCCCAATGTGATTCATTGTGTCCCTAATTTAAAAAAAGTTAATTTATTTCCTCTTGTGTACTGAAATCACCCCTGTCCCTAAAGTCCAGCTTTCAATTCAAACTCACTCTCTCTCCGACTGGTCCTTGAGGGCCCAAAGAACCAGGGTCTCCACGTTGTCCTCGCTTTCCTTCTTCACCCTGAGGTCCAATCACTCCCTGGGAGCCTGGCGGACCCTAGATAGTTGACACACAAGCCAGAAAATGTTGTGAAGCCAAGTCTTACCTATTCCCTTACTTATATTAAATTAAATGTCCTAATGGCGGAAAAAAAACACAATTTCATTTTATTTTAACATGAATGCATATATAACTTACATACAATGTCTATGTCTTATAAAGCAGAATTAAAACCTAGTTATTTTTAGAGATGTTGTTGTAACTTACAGGTTCCCCTTTGGGTCCAGCATCTCCTTTAAATCCTGCTACACCAACATCTCCCTGTAACAAAATAATGCAACAATGTAAGTCTTGTGCCCATCAAGCAATTGTCACTTTGTTTATTTTGTATTAAAAGAGATTCCAGCAATAAATAGAAAGAACTGTCAAAAACCTAAAGCCAGTTTACCAGTTGTCCTTTGATACCAGGCTGACCAGTGCTTCCCTGAGGTCCTGGTGGGCCAGATGGTCCAAGATGGCCGCCTGGACCTTGTGGACCAATATTACCCTATAAAGAGTCAGTCATGTTACATGTGACCCTTGTGTATCCTTGTAAGAAGTTGATTAAATGAAAAAACTGTGTACATACCACTGGTCCTTTGGCACCTGGGCCACCATCTGTACCCAGGGGTCCCTTTGAACACAAAATCTCTAATTAGATCATCAAAGCACTGAGGAGCATGTTGACATGTTAAGTATAGTGATAACCTACGCAGGAGACAATACCTGAACTAAACAATGAGGATACTTTCAATCACAACTGATCACAAAGTAACCTCATAAGCAACTTCCTTATGATGTGCTGTATGTGATTCATAAGTAAAGTAAGAAATTAACCCTGAGGCCAACTGGTCCAGCTCTTCCCAGGTGACCAGTCTCTCCTCTCTGTCCCTGTGGGCCCTCTGGACCCCGGACTCCTGTGGGGCCAGGTTGTCCCTGTGGAAGAAAAGTACAGTTAATATACAGAAACGTGACACAATTATGATACAATTGGCAATCTAGCAAATAAGACAATTAGGGATTGTTGATTTGTTAGAAACCTTAATTACCTTCATTCCTGGGGTTCCTGGATATCCAGGTGGGCCACTGAGACCCAAGGGACCCTGTTAAACCAACAACAATAACCATTACATTTTAGTACTTAACACTGGAAACATGCATTAACACGGCAAATGTACAAACATGTTAAATTAAATATGTACAGTTTAAGCAGGTGATGAGCGGTACCCCTCCCTTTTCCACACAAATACACTTTAACATGAGAATCTATGCTAAACTATGTAAGATAGTCACTGAAGTGTACAGTAAATCCACAATGACAGAACCCTGGTAATGCTGACTTACCATTGGACCAGATTTTCCAACGTTTCCAGGTGAACCACGCCTACCCTAAAAGACAAAATCTTATCAATTTGTCTTTTAAATCCCAGTTAAACACTCCCCACTTTACAAACAGCTGAAACTGAACAAACAAATAATATACATATCAGTAAGATACAACTATCCGTTACTTTTAAAATCTGTGACAGAGAGGAAAACTTTGTGGTAGCAGATATTTCTGATGCATAGCGATTATCCTTACTGGTATTCCGCTGGGTCCAGAGCGTCCCCTTTCCCCTGTCATCCCAGCAGGACCCTGGTATACACAGACAGTGATGAATTACAGTGGTCTTTCATTCAATGCAAATGTTTAAAGTTAGGAAGCTCAGAAGGTTATTTACAGTGTACTGCATATAGCCTTGCCTCATTTAAGGTAAGAGCTAAATCAGAATAGAGTGTCCAGCAGTCCACGTACACTCATAACAAACTGTATAATCTATATGGACTGCTCCAGGCAACATACGCTTGTAAGCATTCACTAGCTCTATGGAGACCTTATTAAAGAGAGCATTAGAAACTTTGAGAATATAACTTACCATAGGTCCAGGTGCTCCCATTGAACCAGGGGGCCCTGTAGCACCCTAGAAAACCACATAAAAAAGTACTTGTTTAGTTGTTATAAAATAGCACTACTACATGGCAAGATTTACAGGCCTTTCAGAAAGCCAGGTATTACATAGCCAACTACAAATTAGTTATTCAACAAATCAAACAAATTGGCAGACAGACTTAAAATAAAAAAGCCTGTTTTATATGACTTAATTTATACCTTGGATCCAACTGCTCCAGTTTCACCTTTTTGGCCCAGTATTCCAGCATGACCCTGTTAACAAGAAGCGAGAACAAAAACTGTTGACAAACTGCAGTGCAACAGTCAAGTCAGAGGAAAAGAGCACATGTTAAAGGATAGTCCATTTATGTTTATTGATCCGTAAAACTCAGTAACATGTCCATAATTTTTTACTCACCCTGTGACCCTTCAGTCCAGGAGGCCCAGGTGTACCTGGAAATCCTCTGGCCCCCTAAAATTTGCAAGATTAAACAGCATTGTCAGTAATATCTATTGAAGATGCACTAACTCTAATTAATACTAATACTAATAATACTAATTATTAAGGTGAATAAAAGAAAGAAGACACAGCGTGTTCAGTTATGGGTGATGGAGGTATAGGGGTTTAGAAGCTTACCGCTGATCCAGGGAATCCAACTTCTCCAGCATTTCCTGGTTTGCCTGGTTCTCCCTGTGTGAGAACGTGACATTTACATTTTACAAACTGCAAACATTTTAGCAGTGAATGTGAAATAAATATAATAATATAATAGATAAGTACACACGTTTGATTTCTTCTCTCAGTTGTGTGTTACACAAGGAGCCTCTAACCACATGTTGTACTAAGGTGCAGAGCTGGAGTCTGTTATGGGTTGTTTTGTAGGTTTATGACTTATTGTGTTGTTTTTATTTATCAAGATGTTTGGAAACATAGACACATTTTGTTTCTTGTAAGAACACAATGCTGTCATTATGCCATTTTTCACAACATTGTCACTGGAACTTTATTTAGTCTTCCTAATCCCTAAAAGGAAAAGTAAACATGCTATAAAGCATGTTTAAACATGTATACTAGATTGAAGAGAGACTTAACCTTCTGGAAAATGATGATGTATAATTACAACAGCACTCTAAACCTTGGCAGTTCACCCTTTGACAGCATACCATCTGTCCCCTTCTAATCATTAAGCATCTTTAGGATCTTCCACTTCATAATATTATGAATGCGGCCAGGCCTGTAGGAAAGACCCATTTATGATTATAGGTTTACACTCAGGCTTTTTCTAACTTTCCCACTGTTTACAGTTTTTCTGTAGCTGGTCTAATTGGTGCGAGAGAAAATGTGATTTTGACCCAGAGCTGACTTACATCTTCACCTGGTTTCCCTGCAGGGCCCTCAGGTCCCCTTTGCCCAGAGGGACCCTGAAAAACAAAGTCAGATTGTAAACATCCAGCAACAAGCCATCCTTCTGAAATCAATTACAGTTTAATTAAATGTATTCATCCTAACCCAACTGTGCATAAACAGTTGGTACAGTGTTGATCTCTCAAGCTAGCAGCATGCCAGAACAAACATCAAAATCAAGCAAATCACATAATTGGTGATTTGCACATACACAAAAATTTACAAAAGAATGATTATACCATATGCCCTGGATCGCCGACATCTCCAGGAGGTCCTTGTGGTCCACCTTGACCCTTAGAGGAGTGAGGGAAACGACAACACATTTAAAAGAGGAGCATAACAAAATACCATAATGTAATGGAGGTCAGTCAAAACTTGTGGAACATTTTGTGGACTTACAGGTGCACCATTTGGCCCAGGAGGTCCTCTTGTCCCAGCCTCTCCCTAAAACACAGAACAGAATTCAGGCTAAATGTTAAATGTGTGGGTTAGAGCAACAATATGAGAACAATACAGGGAAGGGCTAACCTTATTTCTCCCAACTCATGTGCAAATGGCTGTCAAAGCACAACCAATAGTTCTTTACATACTGATTATTTCCCCATCTGACTGATGTTCAAGCGCACCAAAATATTCCACTCAAGCAGATGTGCTATTAAAGTCTATTTGAAGTTAAATGTAGCTCACTGGCTGTAAAACATGATTCAAGTTACCAAAACCTTTTCAATAGCCAACTGATTAAAAAGAAGTAAAACCAAATTATTCATCTCTTGTCTTTATGCCCATTACTCTGCTTCAAGGTAATGTCGTTGGAAGCATGGATAGATTTACAAAGTCTGCTGTGGTTCTGGAGGAAGTTCTTCTTTCTTTCCAAAATGTGAAAGAATAACCCTGGTGATGTGATCAGAGTTATTTTGGCTTAAGCTACAAATATATAAAAGAGCACTTGTAACATCCCACATAGACAGGGAGGAGCTGCAAAAGATGCATTTGGAAAAAATGTATATTTTTGTCAATATATCTTGGCCTTTACTGCACCAATTTGACCATTCTCTCATAAATTTCCTAATTTTGTGTAAAATTGCTGGATTACCTCAAAAACCCATCATATTAGATAAAAGAAGATGTGGTGACAAGCAGAACCTAAGCAGCGTTAACTGTCTGAACATATGAAACCGTACATATATGGTAGTTTTCTAATTGTTAATCTTACAGGTTTAATTTCAACATCTAAAAAACTAGTCAAATTAAGTAAGTTAACTTTATTTGTATAACCAAAAATTACAAAATCAGGGGGGTCCTTAGAGCCTTGGTTAAAGAAGTGTTGCTTTGGCCTGTTCTTAAATGCAAACATGCCATTGTTCTCTGCTAAAAAACATAAAAAGATAAATTATGCAATAGTCTGCTTTTTGGCTGATCGGTTTAAGAAACGCTGACATGTTAAGTTAGTTCATATTTTGCAAACGTCCACTTACCCTTGCGCCACTTAACATTCCTTGAGGTCCTGTTTTTCCATCAAAGCCTCCAGCCATCTGGGATCCCAGGCCCTTCAGGGGAAGCAGACATCCACTGGTTTAGGTTAACTGTGTTTAATCACTATGTGGTTGCTATTCATCAGTATGTTATTCAAATGATAAACAACAAAACTCATGAAGGTCAGGTAGAATTATGGGAAATTGCACCAATGTAAGTATATGGAGTGAGTGCAGGCCCAGCTGGAGTCTTGATTAAATAGGTTTCTGCTTAAATATCATGTATCTACCTAAATCATTATGTAAGACTGAGTGAGGATGACTATATTACAGCAGATGCTGAAGTGTAGTGTTGGGTTCATATGTGGTGTGTGAGCAAGCATTCTGCTCAACAACACATCCCTAAGTTACTCTTCCTGTGCATGTTAGCACACGCATGTAGCTGAACATACTGTACATTGTGTTGCATGCACAACTCACTCCTGGGTGCGTCGGATGTCCTGGAGGTCCCGGTTCACCGGGCTGACCTGGTATGCCAGGCTCTCCATCATAACCCGCAGAACCCCGCAGCCCCTAGGGAGTAGAGAGGCAGAGAAAGCTGATTCATTAGTTTGAAGATCTTTTATAACTGCGCTCAGTCTGACAATGATTCATGATTTTGTGGCTGTGAATTTACTTGGGTACACTTTCAGTTTTTATTGGTGTTTTTTTTATTAAGGGAACTGAAAGGCTGAAAATTAGATTGATCACTCGATCAGTTTAGCTAAGATGCTTTGGCCGAGATGTACACTGCGACTTGTCATTCCACTTTGATACAAATTAAGCTTTTTAGCAGCTTCATTTCTGTTTGTTTATGAACCATGAGCTGTAAAGTGTGTTCAGGAGAAAACCATTGGTTATGCACTAATAAATCACCCTCAAAATGCTCCCCTCAACCTACTACATTTTTGCTGGCAAAGCACATTATACATGTATACTTGCCACATCACATTATATTTTGACTGTTAATCTCTTGCACTTGAACCAAAAAAAGAATTATACTGCAGTATAGTTTTCCTTTATTTTGTCCACGTTGGGTAGTTTGACAGAATATGAAGCAATAAGGAGTCATTCTTAGGTAGTTAGGATGATAGATTTAAAACTATCTAATTTGTTTATTTAAAAATATATATATATAAATATATATATATATATATATATATATATCGCTCAGAATAATGAATGCTAAGAAACTCCATACCACAACATTACTGCTGAATTCAAATACTCAGAAACGTACACATGGATACTAAGACACAAGTTCATGATTGTATATTTGAGGTAATAAAACTTAAAATGTTACCCCTTTATTAATGTTAATTGTAACCCATTAAATACTGCTATCGTTTATCACATTGTGTACTGCTATATGTACTCTAAAATCCCCAAATCAATATTAAACCATATGACTTTTGTATTATTTTTTGATATTTCTGCTAGCATTAAGAGAAAGGAGGTGAGAAGGCAAGATCACTCTACTTTGGCAACGTGTGGAATTATCATTATGGAGTATAATCCACCAACACCTTGATTTTAATTTCATGTTAAAGTTTTGCTTTTGTGTGTGAAGACTTGCAGAGATGACATACAGGCCGTCCTTTGTGTCCACGAGGTCCTCTTTCTCCTGGAGAGCCGGGAGGTCCCTGTCGTCATAAGCAAAAAAAAACAATAAAAATGTGACAGTGATAATATTGCATGATATGCCACAGTGCCTCCAGATGTCTAGAGGACTAGCCCACTCTGCAGAAGGCCTTTTAGGGTGAAAGTGTGCAGGTGGTAGCTGTCCTCTCATGCCATCTAGTGTCAGTTCTGGTACAAAACTGGGTCATTTGCAGAAGCTTTTTTAGCATATGCTACAGGTAAAACAAACAACCAAGAGGCTCACCATAGGTCCAGGGCGACCTCTGATACCAGTCACCTGCAGGGATCACATAGTTATATCCTGTGTTAGCCTTTTTTTAACTAATATTGTAGGCCTGTTTATTATATATTTAATGAACACTTACAAGTGGGACATCCCCGGGTTCTCCCTTCTGACCCTGAATAAACAGATACAAGACACAGCCTTTCAGCCACACACTCCATGATGGTGATAATATGAGCAAACATGTGATAAAGTAGTAACAGCCAACATCAAAAAACTGTGGCCTACCCTGTAGATCCTGCCCCCACCTACATGGAGGAAAAAGTACAAGAGGTCACTTTATTTGTTCATCCTGCCACAAATGCACCTTGATTATGTCAGTAAACAAAGGTACATAGGTACAAATGTTAAATTATCAATGTGAAAGCTGAATATGTTGAGTAGGAGTGGTGAAGCAGTTATAAAGAGATTTGTCATCAATAAGCAGGTCAGTCAAAGTAAACAACAGCAGCCTGTTCATTCTTAGTCTTTTGATATTTTCATTGTTTAAATAGATTTCATTTAATTCCAAATGTGAACATCTTATTTTTTCCCTTTAATTGGGGCTCTACAGTTAATTTATTTTCCATGTTAAAACATGGGTGTGTTACACTTTAAAGAAGATTAAAAGTGTTTCCAACCACTGACGTGTTTTTCACTTCTCAGCCTGACTAACAGCAGCTGCTCGCTCACCAAATGTGTCCTGCCCGCCGGTGCTGGATGAATCAGTCTGACAAACGGGGCAGCACTCCCCCTCAGGAATGACCACCTTCTCACAGTTAGTCAGCTCACTGCATTGGATTTCATCGCAGAGGACTTGGCCATTGTCACAAACACAGATCCGGCATGGCTCTGGCTTCCAGATGTCCCTGTTAGTGTACACCTGTCCGTCCGCCGTGCAGCTCATGTCATCTCCTGGAACGCACACAAGTGGAGGACACTCTTAGTTTATCAAAGCAACAAGTGGGCTGTGATTTTAGTTTATTCACTAAAAGATTACCAGACACATATGTTCTTTATTATGTTCGTTTGGAGACATTTACCAATTGCTCAACACTGCAAAATATACAGGTCAAAAATGTACTTTTGGTTAAGGTGTAAAAATGAACTTACAAACATGTGCGCCTAACACTTTTACTTGTGAAGATACAAGATCAGAAGGAAGACACACCATGTTCTTGAACCATTCAACCAGTTAAACAGAAAACTAACATTCATTCATCCTGTATTCCTTCTTTATTTCTGTTAAGGGTCACAGGTGCTAAGGCCTATCCCAGCATGCACTGCACAAAAAGTAAAACACATTCATCCTAACACCAGGCTTTGTACAACTTTTTTAAAGAGTAAAAATCAAGCACTTTTAAGCTAACTAAATCAAAAATGTCCCGACTCTTAAAGCCTGTATCATCATCTAAATTGTTACTCTAAATGCCAGGAGACAACAGACAATTATGAGGACAAGATCATTTCATTTCAAATATTAAAGAGTTTTTTTTGTGATTGTGCAGATGCTAAAACACCAGATTATTTTGGAAATCAAGCATTTTTCAATTAGGATATTTTAATTCAAACATATTCCAAACCTTGAAAACATAACCGTTAAAATTAAGCATTTTCCAAACTTACAATCCCTGTAATACATTTGAGAAAGCCTCAACACAAACACACACAGCACTGTCTTTCTATGAGGCAACAGTGCTAACCTCTAAACCACTGAAATCCATTTATTCCTCCTTGGAGCAAATATCTCAGGGGGAGGAGTCTCTGAGTTACTGTCCTGTTAGATAACACTGCAGGGTATTATAATTGCCAAAGGAATCATAATACATTTTTAATAAAGCCACAATCTTTGGTATGAGGCTTCAAACACTGCACTTATATTTCTTTACGCTGTTTAATTCATTTTACAGTGTGATGTGAAACAGGGTTTTCCACCTTATTGCACACACACGAAAAGGTCTGGAAAACATGCCCCTTTGTTGTAGCAGCCGTTGGACATGAGATCATTTCCTCCACAGGCAGCAGCTCAAAAACTTAACTCACGTTCTAGAGAAAAAACCTGCAACTTCCTATAAGGCATCTGTTGCTCTCAGAAGTCTTATTATACACTGTGGCTGGAAAGTTGACTTTATATTTGTAGTTCACAAATAACTGAACATAGATCTAGTTAATAATGTGGCCCATGGTACCTTACACTTGCAGCAAATGATCAACGGCTATGTGTATGATTACGTACAATCCTGAAAATATTTATAAATAGTGAAATGAATCTTCTTGAGAATATGGGGTCATTGAATAAGATATGTGAATGTTGAGGGACACCCCGGGACTGTTGTGGGTTGTGCCAACCATAACCTGAGCCCACCTCTGTCTCGGGTCTGCAGAGACAGGGCTCTGAAGCCTTCACCTGTTCCTGATATAAACAGCAGGTGGCAGCTCTGAGCTTTACACTGCAGGTAGGTCAGGTTAGCCAGCAACAAGGAAAGAAGGGAAGTTGCAGAGAGGGGCCCTAACTACAGATGGAGGGTCCTATAATGTCGTATTAAGAGAAACTACATTAAGGACTGTGGACAACACTGACTTCGATTTACCTTACTGTATTTTCTGGTTGGCTCCAAAATCTTTCAAGAATCAAGTCAAAGAGCAGCAACAGACAAAAGTGCAGGTGTACTTATACTGAGGCCTTTTGCAACAAGACAACATGTTTTAAGATGGCTCAGTCCCATATTTAGATTTGTGTTAGACACGCCTGGGACAGAGAGCAGTGGAATAATACTTGGTTGTGTTTACATTCTATTAGAGAGCCAGGTGAAAGGAGCAAGAGGACACTTCTCAGTGTCAGCTAAGTGATGAAAGTACTGACTAAACCCAGTCAGCTGTAAAAAGAAACTGAAAACAAACTCTAAAATGTTTAATCAATGATCAGAATCAACTTTATTGACTTGATTACTTGATTAAGTATGCAGGCATAAACAAGGAGTGTCTAGGACAGATGTACAGGAAGATACAAATACAGACATACAACTAAACTAAGCAAACGGTGTAAATTAAAGCCTGATCAGTACTAAATTGTGTTATTTGAGAGTAAAACACGAAAAGTCTGATAAGAATTAAATGGCTGATGTTTCGTTTTCACATGAACATATAACATAAACCAAATCTGTTAAGAGGACCTCAGATGCATACAACAAAGAGTTGCATTGTAAGAGAATGTGTGCTGTGGTAGATTAGCAATACTCATGAACATTAACAACACATAGAACACTACATTTTGTAAAATTAATGTAAACACAAATTAACTTGTCAGCGTTGGCACCCCCTTTGGTAGTAGCAAAAAATACACTGTGGCAGACAGCACAGCACCCTGAACTCCCCCTTCCACCACCCCCACCCCCACCTCCACCACTGAATCACTCAATGACTTTACTTTATACATTCTTAAGTAATTCCTGTTTGAGCCACCTGGGCTATAAATATAAAAAGTATTCACAGATCTAACATTCAGTGATAAAGTAGAGCATCCTTATGTAAAACCTTATAAGACAGGTACAATACATGGAGACTCTTGGTACAAGATCAAAGCAAGTGAATGTATAGATAGACTGAGGGTGTGGGTGATAAATTACTTTTTAACTTGCCTCAACTAGACATCATTGGAACCTCTGAAATACCTTGATTTAAAGGAACTGGAGGCTTGGATGCTGTGCAAACACACCATGTAATCCGACGCTCTGAAACTCATTACATCTGATTTCACAAGTATGGGTAGGTGTGATTCAGGTAATACCTCAGACAAAAGCATGGAAGACACACATGTACACAAAAATACTGTCAAAGTTATTTTTTTTTGGTTTTTGTTTTTCCAGTTTCTGTATGTGGCGTTTTTGTTTTTCTATTTTTATCCTTTATGTTATTTCTTTTTCTCTGTGTTTTTTCTCTGCCTTTTTTTCTCATTCATGACAAAATGTAAATATTGTGTGAATAGTATGAATATCATTAAATGTAAGCAAATGTAAATCCACATTATTTACTATTCCAGTAAAGGATGAAAAAATGCTAATAAAACTTTTTTAATATCCTCATAATGATGGAAATTAACAATAGTATTTGTGTCTAAACCTTCTTATAACCTTTCACATATTGTTGAGCAAACTATCCATCTTAGAAAAGTGTGTATTGACAATGTTGGTATCATTACTTGGCTCTGGACTGACTTAATATTCTAACTAATGAACACACATTCACATTCACCCAAACAGAATGCCACAGCTCTCATTGACCCCTTGACATACAACAGCAGTCAGACTTCAACACACTACTGCATCTCTATGTCTCTCCCAACTAGCTGTGTTGGCTGAGGACTGCAGCTTTTATCTGTGTATATTTTAGAAGGTCAACACGCCAACTGGCAAATGCATCCTGAAGGTATACTTTCTCAGCCATCCTTGTTCTGTCAGTTGATGACATTAAGACCATGACGTAGTTCAACAGTGACATTTCCTGCCTTTTAACAGGCAGTGACATCTTACTAAGGCAGCCTTTTAAAAATGAAAATGGAAAAAGACTGCATCTCTTTTCATTTTTGGAGATGCTTGGAATCACTTTGGCCGTGAATCTTAAATTTATGTGATCTGGTATTTGTTTCACAAGAACACTAGAAATGCTTTAGTAATTGAATTCTTGTGACCATATATTGTTTCTTCAACTTCCACCCCACTGCATTGTCTCTTGTTGGAATCTCAGTGAGGTAAGTACTATCTTTACATGAGTTAAACTGTGTGTAACTAGTCCTTCTCATTCCTGAGACATAAAAACGTCCCACCAGGGATGTCTGGCCGAGCCGTCAGCCACATTACTGGAGAGAGATTTTTTTTCCTGTTTGGTTTCGAGAGCTTTCAAACACTGCGAGTTGGTAAAGTTTGAAATGTTGGTTTTCAGAGCAAATTTAAAAACCCCACCGCAAGCCTTGAGGAGGAGGGGGACGTTCACTTTTTCCTCTCATCTCATATAATTCATTGCAGGTTCCACACTTTTCCACAGACGCTGTAAAAGCATCGTTCAGTCTTGAAAACACATGCTCCCTTCCGACTGCTTGATCTGGGTTTTCCACTAGTCAGCTAGACAGTTTCCTCTCCTGGTTTAAAACATGGAGTCTGGAGCTCTTCAACATGACTCGTGTCTACTCTGTACCTGTCATTCAATACTTCACCAGACATCAACCAGATAACAATCAACCCAAAATCCTGTCCTTTAATGGCCAACAAGCCCTCCAACCCATACAACCACAGAGTTAATTTGTTCCTAACCTCTAACATCACCCACAGGAGCGTTTTCTAAATTTGCACCCCTTCTGGCAGGAGGAGATGTGACTCCAGAAACCACACAATAGGTAATTTGCCAAATACTCCCCAAATGAAATATATAGGTGTGCTGGACCTTTGTTGTCATGGTAACAATAATAAACACGCTTCGTAACGCTGTGAAGTGCACACAGTTTGGTTAGGTTTAAGCACCAAAGCTACTTGGCTAGGTTTAAGAAAAGTTAGTACATCAAGTTTAGCATGTTTAGTAAGTACTTTCTCCTTATACTACCTGACCGAACCTCTGCCTTTGCTCCCGTCATAATTACTAGAGTCATTAAAGGTCGCCCTACATACAAATGTACATTTGGGTCGTTTGAGCTACTGCACAAACAGAGCATATTTTTGGTGGAGGAAAGTCTCATCATGGGGAAAAACCTGGGAAACCTACATTGATTGACACAAATGTGATGTAGCAGGTAAACGTGAGGAGACCGTTTATGGATTTTCCATGGCTAATATGGAAATACTCTAACACTGTGTTTGGGGACGAGGGCTCAGAAAAGCACTTTATGGAAACAATGACTCAGCAAAAGTGGAACTCACATTTACTTTAGAGAAAAAAAGATGAGCGGGTCCAAGTGCAGGCCCCAAACTGACGGCCACACTGAGAATATCTTAGACCGCACTATCTATCTTTTCTGAAAGATAGTGCCCACTGGAAAGTTTGTGAAACCCTGTCTGACGTTTGTTTCCATTCTTGCTCTGAACAGGTTCTCCAGTCCGGTGAGAGTAGCTTGCCCTAACTGACACGGTTGATACCGTGAGGAGTACAGCCTGATTCCTAGTCCAGATGCAGATGAGTTACAGCTGCTGAGGGGTGGCTCTGCAGCAGCTGCACTTTCCTGCTCTAAAACCCTTGATGCATAAATCTTCCCTCTGTAAAGGACCTTTAGCTCAACCTGGGATCAGTCCACTGATGAAGCTGTCCATAAAAGCAGCCACTCCTTTGCCATATTAGCACAAAGCTTCAGTTGTAATGGGTCAAAAACATGTCAACACAGTGTTTAGCTTCAAGGTGAATCAACACCCTCAGCCTGCTTTTTAAATGACTTGCACAAGGATGTTTAATACATAATAACATCCTGTCTGTTTAATATTCTGAGGCATGGAAGATTTGCTGTATTGTGTCGACGCGGCTTGAAATCTGAAATAACGCTCTAGTTGGAACATGCTCCTCACCTCAGCTTCCACAAACAAAGCTCAGGATCTCAAGGGAGGGGTAGGCAGCTCAGGCCAGGAAAGTTGAATAAGTAGCTTGCTGATTACATGTATAGGCTTTTCCATCAGCAGCCACCAATGGGGGAGATGGGGGGGCTCTCTAAAGGGGCTTCTTCCTTTAGAGAGGCAACCACAGTTACGAGCTGTTCCCACCCCATGTTAAGCGATGGGAGAGTTGTGGTGCTGCAAAATTACACCCGACCCCCCCCCCCCCCCTCCTCCTCCTCCTCCTCCTTGCCTCTTTATCTTGTTTGCTGACTGACTCCTTGCTTTCTGTTGCCTTAAATTTGATTCACCTCCATCTTGTAACTGTATTTTGTGGAGCAGAACGGTTACCTGCGAAATATTTAAGTTACAAAATGACCTTTTCTGAGTTCAGTTAAATGAGCTGTGAGAGGGGACACATGGCAGAAACATAAATGGATTATGCATGTGGCCACATATTCACAAGCGCACATACCTGCCATTATCACTAAATATTGTGACAGCTGTAAGTGATCCTTAGTTAATACAATTGTACCAATTGAACAGGTTCTGTATCTTAGTGCCATATGGGAAATGCAATGTACAGCATGTGCGTGTACTCATTATGAACTAAATGTGCTGTACAGCAGATGGCATGCTCTAAAATTAATGATTTTCTGTTATTAGAGAATTACTAAACACAAGCTGTTGATCCCTGAATGTTCCTCACTACAAACACCAAAGGTGGTCAAAATCAGGTCTGTCTTTTTTTATTCTGGTCAGGCTCGAAACAGAACACGTTTCTTGATGTGGATTATTCCTCTGGTCTGTCTTTGTTTTACACCCTCTACTGTGGCTTTATGGTTGATAATGCTTTGTTTCCTCTGTGACCACATAAGGTATTTATGTTTGTTATGTTTACTCAGATTTTCTGCATCAAATAGGTTGCAGGCATGTACAAAAACTGTGCTGTTTAGTAAATATATATTTTGCAGTACTTCATCATGGAGACCTTCCCTTAAGGGTTCTACAGCCTTTGGCATATGTAGTGTTTATCTGTTGCATTTGTTTTCAGGGTTTGTGTGTTTTTGACTTTGTAGCATTTTTGCGTTTAATGTATTTGTTTTGCATTCTGCAGCTTGTCTATTGATTTGCAGCATGTTTCTGTTGTTATAACAGTATTAGCTGTTTGTATCGTTCTTGACTTTGCATCGTTTCTGAAGCTTCAGCACGTTTCTCCTAATGAAAATGTTTTGGGCTGCAATTGAGCACCTGCCCTTGTTGGCCATCAGACAAACAAGCGTGGACTATCAACACTTACGTTCAAACCATCAAACTTCTTTATGCTCTTATTCTTAAACCTGGAACAACAATAATAAAATACACAATAGTCTGGGGACTTTCAGCAGTTCCATCTCACAGTAAAGTGGCTTGTACTGCCACACAAACACAATGCATTTAAGCAAAGAAAAAAAAACTACAAGATGAGAGATGATTCACACAACAATACAATCCAATAACCTGGCCTTGAAAATAAAGTGTTCAACTTGCAACACAGAGCAAAGTACCAGAATGGCTGTTTAACTTTACCAGGTGGAGATGTTTGATTTTAAATCAAATCTTACAGAGTCCTGGTAAACTGACAACATGTGGTTTTCATATCCTCCCAAGCCACATCTAGTGCACATCGATCAATCTGAATAACACACAGTGAGACACTTTACTAAACACGAATAATGTTCTGCACCACCTGGCTAACTTTTACTTTATGAAATCTATCTAACAGACTAAAACTAGTGTATGAACTTGAAATAATGTATATTAAACTACTGAACCAGTTAACACAGACGTCCTGGCCATCAGGTCTGAACATATAATCAAACTCTTAAAACACTATGACATTTCCTGTTGGTGCTGAAACACACAGGACAAGTTGGTGTTAGTGCAAAAGCAGAACATTCTCAACACAACATGCTCCATGTCTGTAGTCGCCACAAGCAGAATACATTTTGGACGCATATACCATCATTATCTAATCTAATTACACATTAGTCACGTTCCAATAAAACATTTTATGTGTTAATATCAATTAACAAAAAAATACATTTGGCTCATCCATGCACAAGCAAATCCAAGTATGCAGCGAAGGAAAATGGGTGACGTCAAACATTCCAGTTTACCAGAGCAGAGCGTTAACATACACAAAGGGTCAGAGCGCCCTGGTGTTTTACATCAACTGAGCACATAGCCAGATGTGAAAGAATAAACTGTGGATTCTGTATGCAGGAGAGCTCAGGGAAAAGATGTTTTCAGCACAATATGCACTCGCCGCGTGACTGAAACACAGAGAAATACAATGAAGACAATGAAGTGTTTCAGGCCTTCGTTATCACCTCCTAAGGTTTTAAGATATCTGCCTTTAAAAAAGTATTCGAAGCATTAAAAAAGGGTCCAAGTTACTCTTGGTAATCCATTTGAGCTACTTCCATTGAAGAAATAGTCCCCGTGGAAACTGTTGACGGTATGTTCTGCAGTTTGTCCTGAGTAATGGGGGACAGTTTTTGAAAATACATTTTGGTGGAGAATTCTTCAAATGTTATTTTTTGGTGCTCTGAGCATAAACTGAAATCCATTTGCCCTGTTTTATCAGGCTCGTGGCAGATTCAATTCTTATGGCCTCAGCACGAATTCTGAAATTATGTGCACAGCTATGTACATATGTTTTTGTTTCTGTTTTATTTTTGGGGGTTAACCAAAAGAGGAAAGCATTCAGATGCATGCCCTGCATTGTTACCCGAGCTGTCTGCAGCTCAGATCACCTTTTCAGGCGCTCTTTGTCTCCTTCTCTCTCTGCATTTCACTTTGAATATGTGAGTACAGGAACATCACAGGCTGCATCAACACAACGTCTTGTTAATCATTCCCTCTCTGTGAAAGCCTGAGTCCATAAATCAACACAGCAGCAACATCACACTCATTGGACGCTATCATGCACAAAGTTGCACTGAACGCGCATACAACAAATGCAACATTATTGGCTGTGCACAAAGTACACAGCAAGTACAACATATGGACACAAACAAGATCAATCATTCTTTAGGCGGGGTAGGATTTAGAGATATTTTATAAGGGTGTGCTATGTTACCAGTGAGGAGCAACCCCAAAGGCAAGAGAGACATATTGCCTCCACATTTTGTCTGTGCTCAGTGCTACAGCACTTTGAGGATGCTGCATCCTCTCCTCAAACCAAATGGCTGCCGGAGGCTCCCGTTTTAAATCCCACTTTTTCTTTCGCATTAGCCTGTATTTTCTCATATCCCCGTCAAGCTCTCCAATCTCCCTTTTCATTCTCCTTATCCCTATCAAAGCACACAGTCTCCTTTTGGACTTCTCCTCCAAACGCCTCTTTTTCTTCCCTTTTTCTTCTCTGTTCCTTTTCCTATTTTAACATATTTCTGTGTGTGTACATCTCTCTAACTTTCTTTCTCCCCTTGCTCTTTTTGAATTTGTCTGATGCAACCACATGTGCAGCCTAACAGGCGAAGGATGCTTCCCATAAATATTTACATTTTGAGCTGGACTGCATAGTGTGAGGTCACAAGCATGACATTATTTATATATACATATAGATTGTACGTTTTAGCTGATGCTCTTATTTAGAACGTCCAACAAAGACTACATTATGAGAAATAATTACTCCCCATAAAGAAACTTTAAAAAAAGCTTAATCCTCTTTTTTAGGTATGTACACAGAACGTAATGTAAACCAAGAGTCCATTTAATCTATCATTCATTTAGGAGCACACTATTATGAAGAATAAAATAAATATATAAAATATTATATTCCATGTACATTTCACCTTAGCCTTTATAAGTTTAAATGTTTTTCAGGGATAAATGGAAGTAGTTAGGGGAGGTAATGTAGTGCTTCATGCCACAACTACTATTTTTCAATGCAGAAAATTGCATCATGGTCTATCCAAAACACTGCTGCAAGGTCCTTGTATGAAAGTTATCTGACACGATTGTATTTACAGAAATGCAATTTGACAAATGAGTTGCAGTCCTGAAACTCAAACACAAAGCCAGTGTTTATGGAGACACTTTTGGAAGAGCTGTCCAAATGTGTAAAGAAACCCGTGTCTGAGCCGATCTTTAGGCCAACGATTCTTCAAAACAATTGGAGATACGGTTGATGTGGCATTAATCCAGTACCATCTCCCAAATGGAAACCAGGACTTAATTCCAGGTGAACTACATCAGCTGTTCACTTAGTTTTTCATCTACTATTATTTAGCTTGGCTAGTCAACACACGGACTGTTATTCTAACAGCAACTGTTAGTCTGCTGAGCTTAACTGAAAACAGAGGGATAACAGCATAACAGAGTCAGTGGTTGTAGAAGCCTCCTCCCTGACCAGCAGTGTTGTGGCTCTGCAGGCCAGTGGTCTGTGTAAGCTGTGATTAATACTGGCTAGATAAGAGAGCATGGAGAAGAGCCTGAGAGGGGGGTCGACACCGTTAGGGGCCCCTCACATCCCTCAGGCTGAAGCCCCCCGGGGGACACACATGGAATTTATCACTTTCTCTTTATTGCTAAAGAGGGCCCTTGAAGTTTACTGCAGCCTGTATTTTCTCCTGCTGGAGACAGACAGACAGAGAGAGAGGTGATGAGGTCAGAAGGGCACTGTTATGATGCATTTTATCCTGGTGAGGTCACTGAGGCCTGGCAAGGTGTTGGCCGCTTTGACTTCCTAACTCACTAGAGCCCCATCATCCATGCTCGGCTGTGCTAATACAGTATTAGCTTCTCACAGAGTAGGTATTAATTGGTGTACGTAGTGACAGATTATTAACAATCACCAGTATAAAAATGCCAAAGATATGTCTGAGGCAGTGAAGACACAGTGTCTCAAGTACATGGTTTGTCCACCAGAGACTTCTTACAAATGTATTTTCCAACTGTAACATTCTTGAATAACAAAATTAAAATATTCCTTATTAAATATGCTAGCTTATGTGTTTCAGTAAAATATATATCTATATATATTTATATATATCTTTATCAAATTTTTTCAAATACTCATATTAGTATCCTTAAAATCCAGTAACATTAAGCTCTAAAACGCAACAAAGTTAATCTTCAATAGGCAACTTTGCACACAAGAAAGAAGCAAAAGATGATGGAACAGTGCTGTTTTTTTGATATCACAGCATTGACAGTGAGGAATAACATGTTGTCACAATCAATGAAAACTACAAATATAACATCAATGTTGTGAGAGAAAATAAACAGAGGTCAAGACTTTAAAGTAAATGTCAGTATGATAAACTCATGTTACTAAGCCTGCCAGTCTACAATTACACAAAGAGCTGCTGATAAGGAGCAAGTAACATATTCTGCGTTTAAGGTTTAATTTTTCATTTTAATGCTTCTTCTGTGTTGAACTTTGCTGACATAAATTTAAAGGGTCAAGGGTGGATTAACATGGTCCTAATCATGTGCTGGGATACAGCTGCATGTAATATGTGTGTGCACATCAATGCTTTTTTAATGTTGCATCTAAACAGCCTGTATGCCACACTTCTTCATGACTTTTGAAATGAAAAACCAAATGATCAAATCCAATATCATGTTTTGTAAAGGAAAATAACACACACACACACACAGTGGCCTGTGCGTCTCTAATGAGAGAATATAAATATTTCCACTCATGGCCTTGTAATATTATGTCAAAAACACCAAACTGCATCAAACTAGTGAAGCACACACTTGAGTGTTCTTGCGATGTTACTAGTGCCAAGCAGAGGATTATTTCTTGGCAGATCTGCTGCAGTTTGTTTGCTGAAACTCCGCCCTTCTATCGGCTGCATACTTTATTCACCATGTCATCAGCAGCTGTGTGAACAAAATGTCTTCCCAAAAGGCAGACTCCAAGCTGAACAAAAGACTAAAATCTTGTCTTCATTTCTAAAGAGCTAACAAAGCACCAGCTACATTTTGAGCACAAACTGCTATCAGTGCTGGCAGCAGTGCACATTTCCTTTACTTTTGTCCTTTATTATTCTAATTGTTATGGGTCCAAGGGGAAGGCAGTATTTGTACTCAAAAATGTTTTACTTTAAAAAGCAATGTTTTGATCGTATGTCTTTATCCTTTGACCATGAACCACAATGGTCATTAACAGCAACCAGAGCCCAAACATGTGCCTATAGAGGACATTCCAACTGGACATGACTTCCTGTGCTGGAGCAGTTGTTGGGGGGGTAGATGATGAGATTGCAGAGAATGACATGTACCAAAACAATCCTCTGGGCTCCCCTCATTGCCACTTCTTCCACACCCTTTCACATTCTCATTTTTTTCTTTTTCTCTCTCTCTCTCTCATTACAGATTCTGGCTAGTATCCTCTCTGCCTGCCTTGACTCCTCTCTGTCCTCTTCCTCCTCCCCAGCCCTCTGTTCTTTCCGCTCCGATCTGCGACTGTGCCAAGATGTTTACTCCCCCTTCAGTCCCCCTCATCTAATAGATATGACATTATGATAAGTTTCTTTCACTCTGCTCTTATCCCCTGTTTAAGGCTTATCCCCCTGAATGCCATCAGTGAAATCAGTGAAAGGATTAGAAACAAGAGAAAGCATGAGGTGAAATAGAGATCAAGACTTAATTTAGCCCACTTTAATAAAGAGGTGCACACAGTTCACAGATACACCACAACAATTACAAGGTTATTCTGCAGGATGCTGTTTCTTTAAGAAAACTCATGTGGCTTTGCTTTAATTATGAAGTATATTTACAAAAACGCAAAGTGCTTGTATTTGATGCCACTCACATGGATTTAATTTTGAAGCTAGCAGACCGTAAATTACCATGCCAACATTCAGATTTGTTGTTCTTCTGCATGAAATGTTTCTAACTTTTCCACAATGTACTGTAAACAATTAAAAGCTAGCGCAGTAAGGATACTTGGCATCTGAAGGCATCTAGCTGAACATCTCAATGTAAACTAAAATCATCTGATATGTAATGTTAGTTTTTCCACTTTCCAACTCATTCTCACAACTCAGTCTCTGTCAGCCACTTCTCTACAGCAGAGTTTTTACCCATTCTGTGAAATCAACCAGGGTAAATGGTAGCCATGAGTCACCGACTACAAGCAGCAGACATTTCCACATCTCATTGGTCTGGCTCTGTGTGAGAAGTGTTTGTTCGGGAACACTGACTGGACATTGCAGCCAGCGAGGAGAGGGCAGCACAGACTCACATTGTGTTACAAGAATGCACTCCTCTCTCAATGTGAATAACTTGGTTTCTTACTGGACATGTTTTGAGTCTGTCACATAGAAATCTGAATGGGCAACAGACCATGAGCCAATGCAAAAGAGGTTTCTAAATACCTAGAATCTCGTTTATCTTACTTTGTCTTCTTGATCTGCATGTCTTCTGTAACCAGTGTCTTAGCAACGATTCCTCTTTTCTTTGCATCACAGAACTAATGCTGTTCCCAGCTAATACATGTATCTGCTTTGCACACAATATGAGTTTAACAGTAGATGACATTTCAAGAAACATCATACCCTCTGCTGGGACCTGGCAGTGTTGCATGGTGAAGATCCCAGCACTACGTGTGTTGGAACTAATATTCTTTCCTTCTGAAAATGAGCTTCTACTACTACTATGGCAGACCGTTAAACAATAATTATTATGATTCATTTTGCCAGGTGTCCTCTATGTTTAAACTGTATTCCATTGATCCGTTATAGAAATATGGCATACATCAGACACCTAAAACAAGTATTGACAGTGATAATGGGAATTCCAAAATATGTGGTCCAACTCAGTCAAGGCATCAATCATACACAATCAAAATAATGTAAAAGAAATCCACTGTTTTGCTTGATACAGCATACCTGAGCTCTCTGATAATGATGCAACACCATTAGCTTAAACCACACACAACAAAAATAAATCATTTGTAAGGCAACGAACAATTAGATATTATTAATTTTAACAGCCTAAAATAATGTAATTCACACTGCTTTACTCCACTACAAAGACCACCTGGATTCAGACCTGACCTCAAGGCATTTCACCATCAAGCCAATCAGCTGTCCAACAAGTTTTTAAGAGCCTAAACAAAACTTAGGCCACATTGCTAACCCATGTCACCCACCAACACCCATGTAGCTCTACTTGTTCACCCTCTGCAGCTGTAATATACACAACCTAGCTACAACGTAGAATTTAGGTTGAACCACAACTTGTAATTATGGCTGACAGTTACTATTTTGTGGCATTTAAGCAAGTAAGTGTAGTGCTTGAGAATCTGACCATCAGTTGTTTTAGATTTTATGAGGGAAAAGTTACATCTAAAAAATTAGGCATTGTTTTAAAGTGATGCCATTTAAAAAACAAGTATTTAAGTAACAAAGTATACTATCACTATATATTAAGGTCTTTCTTAACTCTTAACTCTGACCCATGCATGCATTTTCTATTATGACAATCATCGTTTACTACTGACAGCGAGACTTTTCTTTGCTTAATTTAAGAAAGGCACTCAGAGCAACTTTAATCAGATCTTGCTGGATCACCTGGCCCAAAGCACTTCACCACATAGAGAGATAAAGGTTCCCAGATGGGACATAACATCTCGTGAAATTGGAAGATTTGAAACAATTACAGCAGCCTTTGAAACAGTCACCAGGGGAGAGACAGAGAACATGTTTCGGAGGGGAGTGCTATAATACACTAAGACCTGCCAAACTACAGAGGATAAGCTCCAGAGGGCAAAAGTCCTCCTGATATCCTGAAAAAAACTACAACCAGCTGTATCAACACTAAGTTTACAGTCAAACTGTGCTGTGCTCCAGCAACGGCTGGATCTCTCATATGAGAGTTATGTTTGCTTTCTGGCAATTTGGGGATAGACAATATTACTTTTTAATTGCTGAGAAAGATAATGTGTGCCTAAATTAGATGACTAACTAACAACCATCTATCATCAATCTAACAGTACTTGAGCAATGAAAGAGGGACGCTCTTCCAGAAAGTGGAAGACACACAAGAGACAGTGGCAGAGGCTGAGATATCCTTCCAGTCCTTAGTATTAGTCAAGCTACAAAAAGTGTATCCTACATTTCCCATAATGCAGCAGGAAAGAATCTCTCCTAAGACCCTCCCTGCCTTCTCTATGCCCACTTCTGTCGAACCTCACCACTCCAGGTTGTTATACAGACTTCCCATTAAAAATGGGTTATTTTTTCAAACATTGAAAAGAGATATTATTAAACTGTTATCATAGGCTGAGTAGAACACTTTACTCCCTTCTACATTGGTGTGTGTGAACGGTATAAACATCCACCTGGAATGATTTTTATTTATTCCATTATGACACGTCATATGAATTTAGCGGCTGTGCTCTTGCCACATGACTAGCATGAGGAGCAGTTTGGGGCGCATTCTTAATTACAATGAAATGAAGACAATGATAGCGTTTGGGAAACCCAGCCCCATTCTGTGTTTACGTTCTGTCCTGTCATCCTCCCACATGGAAAGGCTGAGAGGATCACAGGGCAGATTGGAGAGTAAGTGCCAATCAAGGGCCAGGAAGCCTGTCAGGGGGAGCTGTAATTGCATGGCTTTTGGAGCAAATAGTTACTTTAACTTGAACCTGCGGAGGTGTTCAGTGTAAAGATATGGGAGAAATGGCATCCCCTCTAACTCAATTTATCCATGCTCAAGTCACCCTAAAGCAATACTGACACATTATGTCTTACATCAGCCATTTAATGTCCTCCCAATCCAACTATATCTAAAGCCTAAGACTCAAAAAAAAACAATATTTTCCAAATACTGCCAAAGCGAGTATTTTAACATCTGGAAGTCATCCACCCACCCCGAGCCTCCATTTGCTGACTGCAATAATTTGGTTTATAAGTAGTTTCCATGGAGCTGTCCTCACAGGCACAAGCTACATTAAAAATCTATCAGCTCCATCGTCTGTGCCACCAAGACAACCTAGCTTCACTGCCAGACGCTGCGCATCAGGCGACTGATAAAGCTTTGTCTTCCTCGAACGTGTAA
This sequence comes from Nannoperca obscura, assembly GCA_036024295.1. Lineage (NCBI taxonomy): Eukaryota > Metazoa > Chordata > Actinopteri > Centrarchiformes > Percichthyidae > Nannoperca > Nannoperca obscura. Next base: position 43,437 of record JAVQJL010096265.1, read on the forward strand.
CCCAAGACAATCTGGTGGTGAGCCCAACCCCCTTAACATTGGAAGAAAAGAGGCGTGTAATCAAGTCATAGCTCAAAAATGCAGCATGTGTTTCTAATCACAGCCGTCTGTGGACCTGGTTGAATTCACATGTTTGGACGTTGCAGCTTTGGTAGAAAACAGCCCATTTGTTGCAATGTCAGTGATGTGGCAACAACAACTGGAACCAATTTGGAAGACAGAGTGACCTCATGTAGGTTTTATTAATTCGAAACACCGAGTTTTTTGCTTTTCGCTCGTGTGTGTCTCTCAGAGAGGGGAACATGTTTTAAGTCCATTTGTTGCATTTTGGCTGTGGGGAATATGAAAAACCTGGTGACTATGAGACAAATGTAACTCTGCTGACAAAACTTGAGCAATCCCCTGATTTCACAAAGTCTGAGTGTTTAGTCTCTTTGATGTGAGGCGCTAAGTGGCATCTTTGAAGATGTTTTACAGCTATGTCAGTGTCTGGGAGGAGTAACATTTAAACTCACACACACATGCAGAGGCATGAGTCTATTTTAGGCTAAAAGAGTGGGCACAGAATCTTCTTCCTTTTTATTGGAGTCAGTGATCTATAACGGTTTTAACATTTCATGTTCACATCCCTAAGTCTTACTCCAGAAATGATTGGAACATGTCCAGTACTTCCAGTACAGGTTACAGGTTTTGGATGAGTGATGTACTATATTCTTATCCTGGTAATCTATGCTGGCGTCACCATTCCCAATTGTGAGCTTAAAGTCTGCTCCTTGATCTCATTCGCCAACTTGTGTTCTTTTAAAAGCAAACTTTCCGCACATGTGAAGCCAAATGACTTTCATCTAGAGCTGTATAAGTGCATTGACTAAGAAATTCAATATCTGTTTTAAATATGTTTTCAGTCTTCAAAGCGCCAGATTTGATTTAGTAAATTCCGCCAAAGTCTGGTTCCTCAAAATCTTTCCAATAACCTCAGTGTCCTCAACATAGACCTTTGTTGACTTTGTTTAATGTTTCAGAAGATACTTTAAAATGAGTGCTGAAAGTTTACAGAGAGAATGAGTCTGCTTACAATTACGTAGTTTCATCAGCATTCAACCACACTCAATTTAAAGTTGCAATTTTCCATATAAAACTCCCAGTTAAATGGAGTAACTGCTAATTGTAGCCATGGGTATATGCTTTATATCACAATGCTACTCCATGTTCTAAAAACTATGAGGACTTTAGGTTTAACATAATATTTGTGAGGGTGATTTTGGATGTGTAGTGTCTTTTCTGTTCAATTTAAGCATACTAGCTAAAACAAATAAGTTAAATAGATGGAATGTAAAATGCCCACAAATCTGCACATTAAAAACCATTCCATACAATTCTAATTGATCACTGTGTGGAACAAACCTTGAAAGTCCCCTCGGTACACACACAAGTACATTGTCTCAAAGCACCGATGAACCACATTTTCCCTTAGTCTACAAAAACCATGAACTTTCCGCTGATTTTATTTGACCGAAATGCAATCGCCTCACCCACCACTGTTCCATGGAAAGAAGCCTGCCGGATCACTGTGCTGATTCACATGGACAAATATGGACAGAGCCAGTTCCTCAACATGGTGGGAGAATCTGATTAAAACAGATCATTTTAAGAGCTTTTGAACTACACAAGACAAACATACAATAACATAAAACCTTTTTCCATGCTTGTGTGAGAACAGCAGAAAGCTACAGAGTTTTGTAAACGTGTATCTTCTTTCATGGTTAGGCAAAGCATCCCTTTAAAAAATATTGATCAGTTTTTATTCAGTGAATTTGTCAAATGCCAGCATTATTATTGGTGTTAAATTCTTTGTTCAGCACAGATAAACAGCAAGAGATGTGTTTTAGGCCCCATGCTGCATTCACCACAGGGTGGAGCTCTATCTGGTGCCACACTATCACAGAACTGTCTCTGCTTAATGTGAAACTGAACATTAGTGCAAAGCCAACTCATTTCAGTTAATCATATAATAACAGAAAAACCTAAATTACCCAGAGGGAATAGCAGCTTTAAAAAAAAAAACAATACTTTTCTGTGCTGCACTGCTTAAATCCACACTCCATCAGGGGCCCATCAAATCAACTTTCCAGAGCTCAGTGTTGCCCATGACATCACGTGTAGAAACAACACAGGCGCTGTGACGACACAAGAGATCAAACATTGAGGCTGAAAAAAGGGGGAAGCACAGTTCAAGTAAAACAAGAACACTCAGGTGTTCCAGCACTCGGCGTTGCCAGCTGAAGACATCAGCAGCCCCACAGTGCACCGAGTGACTCAGAGAATCCAGCAGCATCTCTCCTTCTCATGTCTCCTCACATCTGCTCTGGATTAGCATGCAGTCTGAGTTCCCTCAGAAGCACATGGGGTTCTGGTGCTGAAATTCTTTTTGCAGATGTACAATGTAGTCCGAAAGAGAAGAAAAAATGGTTGTGGTAACACTTAATGAATGTTCCAAAGTGGCGGGGTAGTGCAGGGGTAATGCAAAAAACGCATAGGTGTTCATTTCCCTCCTCTGCACATTTTCAGTGCCTGAGGGTGACATCACTTGCAATCACTGACAGATGTCCACAGAACTGTTCCCTGACACACACAGCTTGTTTGCCAATTGTTGATAATCCATACTGGAGTTACTCTCACCTCTATTAAATCTTCTCTAAACTAGACACAGTCTCTAATAACCATGTATGGTTTGTCTTAATCATCCCCTGGCAGATCTAACTTACATGTTCCATGTGCTTACTACATTTACAGCTGCTATCCAATAGAAAACCAAGGCGATCCTTAACAAGGCAACAGAACAAATGAAGTTGTCACGTACATAGAGAATTCACATTGGCACAAAAAAATCCAACACAGGACACAGGACAAATCTGTCTTTCCCTTAATCAATAGCACACTTTTTCTGTAGTTACTCGCTTAAACCAACTACATGTACGAGCACAAAGTCCAAGCTAATGTTCAGTCAATTTAATGTAACTATCAGCCACCTTCACACATCATACCCACCAAGGATTAGGTGTTAAAATAAAAAGCAGACTTACCACTGTTTCCGTCTTGACATGTAACAATCAAAACCTGAGCCACGGAGACTACCAGAAAAAGGAAAGTCCTTAAATGTACAAAGCTCATCATGTCTATAAGAAAGACATGAGCCTTCCTTGTGACCAAAGCAAGGGGAAAAAGGATGAAAAGGAAAAAAAATGCTCAGATTATCACTGCACCACCATGAATACAAGAGAACCCCTCCTTGTAAGCAGCAAGCAGACCCAGCCCAGACTGCGTGAGTGCTTTTTTGTGTAGTTACAGCTTTAAATGAGAAGAATGCTGGCCAGCCTAATTTTCCTCCCCCTTTTGTCAGCCCTCTCCCATAACCATCCTCTCACAGGCTTTTGTGGCTGTGAGAGAACTACACCCATGTTCACAAGTTCTCATACTCTCCAGTGATTCTTTCTGTCTAGTCTTAACTCTTGCTTACAGTTGAAGATGCCAGGGAACTGATAAGAAAAAAAGAGATTTTGCTTGTTTGTAGGTGTCGCTGATTTCTGCCTCTCTTCAGAAGTGGTTGCTATGCAAGATCATAAAAGTGCTGTTTTATTGCTGTCTCTGAGGCACCAAACAAGACACACAGTACGCTGAGAATGCCTTTTTACTGGGCAATTAAAAGCAAGAATAGAGTTTATAACTCTATTGTTTGCTGATGAGAAAATTGTAGTCAAGAAATGGTAGCATACAAGATTGACAACTTGTCAATGTGTTTGCTTATTAAAATCAGCAGCATGTCTTTAGTTACACTGTCCTGCATCAAAAGTGCAGAAAAAGAGATAAAAGGCAAACTGAAACAGTGTGTGACAGTCTGTGTGGGTGGTCAAGACCGTAGGTGGTCATGAGAGGGAATCCAGAGTGTAAATTTAGAGAGAAATCTGAGGTCAGCACCTCTTGACTCAAGGCGAGAACATGGAATCTGCCTACGGTGCTTATACCAGCTGTACATCTGATTAGCTTTGTCAGATTTGTCTAATGCATACTGTGTCGCTGTGTTTTATCAATGAGCCAATCTATAGCAATCTGGACCCTAGCATATAGTACAATACATTTTCAACACAAAGTTTTTATTAATAAAGAACATGTCATAATCCAATTTGGTGCAGGGTTAAGCCACAGACATATAAAGTTTATATATTAAACTCCTGATTTGACCCTGTCTCTGTCTAATGAGACTACTTGGAATGATGAGCCATTTCATTCTCCTCCCAAAAGACTCAGAGGAATCTGTTGTGGTTTGGTTTCTTAAGTCACTGAAATGGCTCGTAAAGAAGCTATTGATTCATCTTTGTGAAAAGACCAGCAGAAGGATTCTCTACGGAACAATGTTTTACTGTTTCAGTCTGTTGTGGTCAGGAGAAAAGATTCTGCATACAAATATGATATTCCTCATTTAACACTTTTGAACAAGTCTAAATTCTTAACATTGAGACCACCAAGTAAAGTAATATGATAGTATACAGTAACTACCTAATTTTTAGCTGCAAATTATAGTTCAACAAACTGATTGAAATAAATAACTTTAAATACACATTTAAATGTATATGCAAACTGACTTCAAATAAGTTTTATTCATGTTCAACTCATTAAAATGAGCCTAAACTTTGCCACACACAACCAGCCCTGAACTGTATGACAGGAAACAGCTGTGTGCCATCATGTTCACAAGGTGCTAAAAGCATCAGGTGATTGGCTTTCCATCAGACAGGGCGTGTGTGTACAGAGAAGGGGGGGTTCAAGAGACTAGAGCTAATGAGAAAAACAGCTGTTTTCTTGTTGTCCCTGCCCACAAACCATTTCAGCCAATTCTGAGTTCTTCTGCAACAAGACTCACAAGCATCATTGTATTTTCTGTGGAAACATCATAGCACTGCAAATACTGCCAGTTGTCGTCTGTTTGCCAAAGATTTTGTCATTATAGAGAATGTTGCCAGAGCGAGGGAAGGTGCTCTGGGTATCAGTTTGTGTTTTGTCCCCTGCTGGTCTGTATACAAGCTCGCTTTGCAACTGATTGGTTGGAAAGTAAACAACATAGCTCTGCATTCAGAGCCAGCGGGCTGTTTGTGCATACTGTATGGACTGCTGTATTTCTTTTAGGAAACCTTTTCATGTGAATTGTAAATTATGATATTCTATGTTTTTGTTATTTTAAACATATCACATGAACAGATCAAAACCATCAGTGCAGTTCATCTGTCAATACTTCCCGACTTCGCTGTGTTCACAGCCAGTGTTCTATCTCAAGATGTAAACATGGGACAGTGTATTCTTTTATGTTTAAAGAACATAAGAGCTAGATACTGTAGTTTTTCTTTGATTTATCAAATTACTTGAATTAATTCAAATTTTTGTTTTAGCACAATGTGTATTTTACACACTCCACTCTACTCTAAATTTACACAAGCCTCGTGAATTGTGACATGATTATTTATACTATATGCATTCCAGGTGTCTCCGCCCATTTCCAGGACACACGCTGATCTTAGCTCTTGGTTTGTGTTTGTTGATGGAGCATTTTCTCTGGTTACGAGAGGTGAAGTCAGAGGTTTTGACCGAACAGTGTGCAGACTCTACTTTATTCCTAGTCTGTCCCTACCTGCTGGGTAGCTAATGCTAGCTCACAGCTGTCTGCAGATACCAGGCTGGTAGCTATGGTGGATGTCTGTTTTCTACTTAGTTGAAGCATCTGGTTCTGACAGTCCATTGCTGTGTGAGATAACCTGTATTTTTAAATGTGCATAATGAAGACAGCCTTTAAAGGTGCTATGTGTAGTTTGAAGATTATGCACCTCTACTGGAAGAAAGCAGATGGTGGTCACTCACCTGCCAGGGGTTTTTCTGGACATCACCTGGGACGTCTGGGAACTCAGAACTGGGTGGCAGATTAGAGACAACCCCTGAACCCTCTAGCAACCATTTACTGTTCATTGTCCCTGTATGAGTTCATTATATCAAACAAAAACTACATTTTATTTTACATCATTTATTTTAAAGAAGTACACATTTTTTCAGTGTCTTATTTCAGTTCCATAATGTCATATATTCATTTTTTATATTCAAGTTTTTCAAAAGGTATTTATAACACAAACCACACTACCAGGACTTATTTATTTTTTTGATGGAATTGTCGTTATTGCTCATGTAGCTGAGGTCGTGTCCTTTATGGAAAGAAAGAAAGTATGAATTAGAACCTACACAACTGACAAGTCATGTAAATTCATTACATGGGTTTACATCAGCAGAAATGTATGAAGTATAAGCATGGGTGTCATTTTGGCAGGCTGATAATATCCAATGAAATTATTTTACAGTGGGATATAATCCACAGAAAAGGAGACTGAGCATAAGAGGCAACAAACATAGACTTCTCTATGAATCCTAATCAAACACATCGGCTCCTTGTGATTGATCAGAAAGGACGTTATTTTGATAGAGATAACATAAGTGAGCAAGCAAGCTAAGGAAGTCTGGATGAGTTAGCTGCCCATATCAATTCTAGAGAGTATTTTGTTATGTTAGCTAGCTAGCAGTACGTCTGCGTTACATAGACGTATTAGGTCTTATACATCCATGCCGCATTAGCAATTAATCAAATGTAAGCTAACACTGCCAAGCTAAAATCACAATATATTACAACATATTGTCACATGCTTTGCATTAATGTACATAACGTAATGTAATGTTGGCTAACTTGGTTGTTTGTTGATGTAAGCAGGCTAAATGTCTAATGTAACGTTTGCTACTGTGAGGACCTTCTTCTTTTGTATTTATTGCAGCTGTTGGGGAGTTGAACTCTGACCTGTAGCTGAGAGGTCAGGCACTGCACATAAGGTCACAAAATCATTTTTTAAGTTACATTACATTCCGTTCACATAGAGGCAACATATAGTGATTAAATTAAATTGAACATACCGTACCTTTAACTTGGTGCAGGTGTTTTATTACTGTTTCTTGCACCTAAAGTCCTTTCTGATATTTCAATCTTGTTTTAGTCTTGTTGTAGTTTGTAGAATCTTTGTAATTATAATATTGTTACAACTGTGAATTGGCCCCAAGGTTGCTGAGATATTTAAGTTGTGAACATTAGGGTGGCTCTAGAGGAAAGGTCAGGGGCTCATCAAAGTCATTACAGTACATCATCTGGGAACCATGACCCATCAAGTAAATGTTGAGATACTTCACTGAGTTAAAACTTTGACCTTCTTGTGGTGCTAAAAGAAAATAAAAAGCAAGAGATCAGATCTACGGATCTTAAATATATGTAGCAAATTTCCATACAATCCATCAAATACTTAAATTCTCAAATTTAAGAGATTTCACTCTGAAGCACAAATGTCAATGCTGGTACGGCTAGAGGAAAAGTCAGGGGATGGCCAAAGTCTCAGAAACGTTTGTACAAAATTTCATGGCAAGTCATGTTTTAGTTAAAGATGGTGGACCGACTGACTGACCAACAGACTGACATCTTCTAGATAATGTTCTGCTATAGCATGCTTAAAAAATAAAATAAATAAAATAGAATAGAATAAAATAAAATATAGAAACAGCATTGTTACTACTAACATAAATAAAAATCAAATGTTGTTTATAATACAAAGGTTTTGGCATGCACAGTGTAGGCTACATTTTCTTCCTATCCATCTGATAGGCAGCAGATCAATCTACAAGTCCTGGTTTCCTTTTACATAAAGGCACAGTTACAAACATTATGCTGTCATCACTAACAGTAATTCAAAAAGAGAAGGGATATTTTGATTCAGATTTCAGGGGATTTTGAGATAATGATCCAGCTCTGCTTCCTGCCTTAATACATCACACATGCTTGTTACCTCCTTAGACTGGTCTGTAAAATAAAACTCTCCTTCCTTTTGTTCAGACTGAATGAAATGATACAGGTCGGATATGTGACAGGGTATCATAAATATCAGTGTGGCCGGAACGGATGGAAACTGAGCATTAGTCGAATCAGCCTACTTTAGGTACTGTTTATTTGTGTTTGTACAAAGCATGGTCATTACTATGTATTTATTTATTGATTTACCTCAGTGAATTAAAAAACCTATTGCTCACATTGATTTGAGGACACAATTTTGTCTTTTTCATGAGATCTCTACCTCAACCGTAGTGTGGCCAGTGAGCCATGACAGTGTCACAGTGGGCCAGCAGGCGCAATATCAGAAAGCAGCTTAATGGTGTTCAGTCATCATTCATTTTATTACTTACACCTGGGCTTCTCTTACCTGGACATGTCAAAATGTACCCAGTGGCCTATGTAGCCCTTGTGATCACTGACAATTTGGGCGACTGTGGCTCAGGTGACCACATTTCCATTAACTTCAGGTTTGATCCGATACATCAAAGAGTACTTGGGCACTGAACCCTAAGTTACTCCCGATGGAGGTAAGCACCTTGCATGGCAGCTCCGTTGCCACTGGTGTGTGAGGGTGTGTGAATGAGACCAATCTATTAAGTGCTTTGGGAACTGTTAAGGTTGAAAATGTGCTATTTAAGTGAAGTCAATTTACTATAACTTATTTGATGCCACCATAAAGTAATGATTATGAAAATTCTTAAAACAAACAAATTATAATGTGGACTATCATTGACACAGTAGTGCTTTTTGGCTGACATGCAGTAGTGTAGTGCCTTTCTGTTGTGGTTTTGCTGCTTAGATCTGGGGCATAGTGAAGTGAACAAATTAGTCACTTACTGGAGATACTGAAGGCCTCTCTGATAAGACGAGATGTGGAAGGCTAAAATGCATGCTTATCAGAAGAAGCGTCAACACAAGTGAACATCACTTTCAGCCAGATCATAGCTCACCACAACATGTACAGTATGCTGGAAAACATGCAAACCTACAGAGTAATATTGCTTTATTTAGTGTTGTATTGATTGTGTTTCCTCACTTTACAGCATTTTTCTAAATGCTGTGCATGTGTTGTCAAATCGCAAGATCTAAGAAGGGGTTGGTGTAGCTTCACAAGCTTTATATAAGTATTTAATGTATATATTTAATCACACACAGTTAAAGCAACAAGTCACCAATTAACTGTGACAAATACAATTTTCCTCCTATATCAGTGTCACTTTGGGCTTTGTATACAGTTTGTTTTGAGAGACACTGGCAACAAAAAGTAGATGTCTGGCAGCCCACACGAGCTATTGCATAGAAACTGTTGCTAATACTATTGATTAGACAACTATTGATCGATAGTTTGTGACTATGGCTAGATTATGTGAAACACTAATTGTGTTTAGTATTGGTTACAGTTCTTTGGTTCCTAACAAAGCACACAAAGGCATCAGTGCTGTTCTTCTGGTATGAGTCTGGGTTGGATTCTATATTTGCCACATCAAGTTTGAGCTCCTGCAGAGTTTCCAGAAGGCAAGAGGTTGTTTTTGATCCAAGAACCTTTTTAAATGAGTCTGCTGTAGAAGGAAGTACTGTAGTTAACAAACAATCCTCCATTCCACTCCTCCATCTCTTCCCAGAGTATTAAACGCCTCCTGTTTTTGGTTCTGTATCTGTGCCTAAGCTGCGTCACAGCAGATTTCACACATTCTCCCCTTCTAATATGATGTTAAAATGTCTCTGTAGTTAAATCAGATGACATCAGCAGTTACTTGGATAGCTGTATACAGGCAGTTCACAACTTTACTAACCTAAGACCACTTTAACAAGTTGAAGCCTAGCTTTAAAACAGCATGTTTAGCCTTTCTCAAAGCTGTTTTAAAATGTTTATTTTTGTTCTTTGCAACCATGCAACTGCTATACATGTTGTGCTCCTTTTTCAGATATCCTATGTTCACATGGAACTAATGGTATTGACAGACATGGGGGTGCTTCTTTGATACAATCCCAAATAACCTTAGCTTTGGACTGAAACAGAGAATGGAAATAATTAGCAGTGTCTAAGTCTCCAAGGCTACGCCTGCCAAAACATTGCAATAAACAGACTCTGCTGCCAGAGCTCACACACCGTCCGCAAGCTCACCATTCCTCGGACTAAGTTGTCATTCATAACCAAGAACAAATATTGTTTCAATGAACAAATTTTAATCCACAAGACTAAAGAACTGCTTTTACTTCTGTTACTTCCTTGCAAACTAAACAATTGGATTGGACAAGAAGAATATTGGAGCAGATGGAATGCACATGGAGCATATTGTAAAATGCAGACCTCCATGTTGTATATGAGAGTATAGGATGCTGTCAAATCATCACACAGAGATAAAAAGAAACCTCTAGATGGCCCACATTTTGTAAATATTTGACACAGCTGTACTGTAATAACCATATTTATGTAGCACTTTTACTTTCATCGTAAAACAAATTGTGACAGAACAAAAGAGCATCAATAAGAAGAATTAGTAGACAAATAACAGTCAAGTTTGTAAAAATAAAAGACATTCATAAGCAAGCCTTAAAAAGGGGTTTAGAAGCAAATACTGGGTGCTGACCATCAGCCCTGTCGCCAGACAGGAAGACAATGTTAGACGATTCTCAAAGACACGTGATTACTTTCAACGCCGACATTAAACAGCAACATCCGCAGCTGACGCCTGGCCAGGGACCTTTGATGCATGTCATTCCCCATGTCTTCCACCTCTCATTTCCTGTCATCTCTTTACTGATAGCTGTTTAATAAAGGCATACAATGCACTAAATATAATTACATCTAGTAAAGTAAGTACATCGTATAGATCCAGGCAGACAGTTCCAAAGTTTGGAGGCCCTGACCACAAATGCATGATTACCCTTTGAATGTTTGGGAAGTTCAAGAAGAAACTTATTGGCAGACCTACTGGTACATTTCAGAGTTTTAGGAGTACAAAATGTAGATGGGCCTGAGCCATTAACCACTATACATATAAAATGTGTATTAAAATAAATTCAGAATTCATCTGGAAAGCTGTCTAACTTTTGCATTTGTTAAGAGTGTAACTGCTGTATTTTGGGCCAGTTGTAAACAAGAGTGTTTCCAGCTAACACCAGAGTAAACAGCTTGAGTAGCTTAGGCAAGATGAGGTAAAAGCATGAATTACATTTCCTAAGTTTGAAAAAGACAGGAAAGATTTCATTGTGGACATAATGTTGTGAATATAAGTTTGTGTTTTGACCTTGATCCTCCATAGCATCACACAAAGCCTGTGCATTGTTGCCAGTGAAACTTCTGAAAGAGCTGATTGGATAGGCAGAAAGCCTGGATGGAATTCTCCCGGGCAATGTAAGCTGCGAGCGGACTTCCTACAGCGGAAAAATCTCCTCAGTGCTATCTGCTACTTGTACTTCAACAATCCTCCCTCCGCTCGAAACTGAGCCTGAGTCTCTGACTGCCAAGGCTGTGATGACTTCCCCCTCTTTCCTAACATGCAGTTTTGTGGTCTTGGCTCATCTGCTAAAGTCATCTCACCTCAGCCCCCCCACCCCCCCTCCCAAACCCACAAGACTTTTGAGGCTAATAAAATAGAGACAATAACAGGAGACAAGAAAACTTGGCTCAACAGAACAAAACGCACGTCCAAGATACAAAATGTCCAACACAAACATTGGTAATATTAAGTCAGTTTTCTTTTTACTATGTACTATGTATAAGTCAGATTAGGACAGATTGGATTCAGTGCAGTTATCCTCTATTTCAAAGTGGGATTAATGAGCCACTAGGGATCAATAAATATTGTACTACAAAAGCATTATTATAATTTTTTTAAACAATATGAAAGTTGCAATGGATGTTTTAGTATGAATCACAATCCATTGTTTTAAAAATGAACATTACTTTGTGGAGCACTTCAATTCTTATTTTCTCACTGTAACTGAAGATGTAACTGTGTTGTCACCTAATTTGCTTCTTTGATCCTGTAACTCAAACCTCTTCTGGACAGCAGGGGCTTGTTGTTTTTAGCATGGATCACATTTCCAGCAAGCATGAGTGAAGGAAGGTCTGTAACCTACACCAGGGGCCCTCCTCAGTGCCCACATATGAACGCTGTATGCTGCAGTGAACCCAGGGTTTCTTTGCACCAAAGAGAAATGGATTGTTTCCTCAGTCTTCCTGCTGAACTCTTGACACAAGGGCACCGTATGCTGGAGAAAACAGGCCAAGTGAAAGCTTAGCAATGAATGAATCATCACCATCTCTGTGTCTCTACTTCACTCTGTCAGTTAATGCAGTGTGGAAATGAATTAAGTTCTTAACAAAGAGGGATTTGTTAAATAAAAAATATTTTTTTAGCTTAATAGAATGTTTTATACTCTTTCAAAAATATTAGAAAACAGCCATTAAATTAAAGTTAAAGCAGCGTCAAGTGCAATATTCACACTCCTTTTAGTTGTTGTTTTGGTCTCCACCAATAAACTATGTTAGCTTGTTAGATACACCTATGTTATCCAACTAGTGGCTAACTCTGACTGCTGTTTGGCAGGTAGAGGACAGTGGATTTATTAGTGCCTTTTCACTGGAAGAAGCTGGCTGCTGCTACTGAAAGCAAGTTACATGAGAAATTAGTTTTAAAAAACAAAACAGTAAAAGAAGACTAAGACTGTTAGACTGTTAGAGCTGTGAATGGCAGCAGAATTAAGTAGTTATTCTCTGGGGTTATGCAACAAAGTGACACCGTACACATTACACAACACACAACAGTCTTTTAATCCATTGATAATAAAGACATTTTGGGCAATCTTTTAAGGTAACCTGTGTAGTTTTGAACCACTTGCAGTGCTACAGTCACTCAATGCGCCCCCATTTTGTTTGTCTTTTCCGTGTGCGTGTGGGTGATGTGATACACATTCCTGCCAAGCACTTTATTTTATTCCACTGAACTACAAGTGACAGTACTGCACCAAGAACTGTAGCAATGCACTAGCAAAGGCAGGGAAGAAGAAGACTGCTAGCAGGTAAACATGGATGTAAACAATCCTGGTTTCAAAATGCTAAAAAAAAATCTGATTTGCAAATGATTTTTGAGGAAGGAAATGCATTTAACATGTTTGTTAGACCTCAAGAAAACACAGAGTAACACTGAATATAAACAGAACTTTTGTTGTTCACATAACATCTAACTAGGCACCTTCAATGGAGTGGACCTCTGGCTGAAGCCAAGTATGTGTCCATTTAACCTCTATTTCTACTGACCCTTTTTCTATTTGTCCTGACAACAGTGGTTCCGACTTTGTAATGGTGATGAATGCTCTTTGCTGATTGTCGAGCAACTATCAGAACAAGTCTTAACACACTTCTCAAACAGAGTAATCAATAGGAATGTGATAAACGAGTAAACGAAGCCATAACACAACAGCCATAAGTCACAGTCTCAGACAAGCTCCTCCAGGCAGAAAGCGAGCAATCTGGGGAAGGGATTTCCTCAGTAATGTGGGAGGACTAAAATGGGAAGTAAACAGAGGATCTCATTTATGGCCGAAAAATAAATTCACTTCAGGGAAGAGCATTATGGAAAAAGATGTTCATCCCCCAGTGTGTATCAGTATCTGGGTGTATATCACGTCATGCGCTGTTGATCTTCATGCAACCACATATTATGATGTCACATTAAGAGATAATGAAGCAACCAGACGTTTATCTACAAAATGAATGAGGATTACAATTTTTTATGTTGACAAAATCTACTAATCTGAAAGTTGATGGTAGGCCCTGATTAAAACCTGATACAGTTAGACACAATAATTACACATATATCTATCACAATCTAAGATTTATTTTAAATGTTACAATCCCAAATATTTATGCCTACAAGTCTAATACTTTCTTATACTGCTAAAGTTAACTTAGCATTGGATGGGAGCTATTTGGTGGTTTGCTTCTTGGCCTTTATCCAGGACCTCAGAACTTAATTCCGTACAATCACATGTGAAAGTGTGACTTGTATGACAATAAAGAATCCTTGAATCTTTGAATTCTTCTTGAAATTAGCTTGAACAACCAAAGAACTGGAACAACCCAAGCAAATAAGTGGTATAACGGTTTTAAGAGTGGCCTTATGTCTAACCACATGTACGTGTGGTTTTACATAGTTGTGGGGAAATGATTTGCACCTTGTGGAAAATGTGAGGAGGACTGAGGCCACGGAGCATGAGTCATTGGCCAGCTATCTTTAAGGGGGATGGAAGTCCTGCCTTTGAGCCGTGGACTCAGGCATTTGTTTACTTTCCAGACAGAGGAGCTGAGAGGCGCAGGAAGGGGAAGATGGAGGGCAGAAGCGTCACTTAACACATTCCGGTGTTACAAGCATTGGTTTTGATCAAATATCCATACGGAAATGTAATATATGACATATATGGCCCAATATCAAGAGTGATGCTGCCATGTATGTGACCTATAAGGCCATATACACATACATTAATTATCTGAATATATGAAGATATAAGTTTATAACTTGTATGGAATACCCATAGTAAAATGTGTATATGCACATATATTAAATGATACATTTTTATGTGGTATTATACTCACCAGCCACTTTATTAGGAACACCGTGCTAGTACCAGGTTGGACCCCCCCAGTTGCCTTCAGAACTGCTTTAATTCTTCGTGGCATAGATTCAACAAGGTGCTGGAAACATTCCTCAGAGATTTTGGTCACAATTGACATGATAGCATCATGCAGGCATTTTTGCCCACAGAACTGCCGCTCACTGGATATTTTCTCTTTTTGGACCATTCTCTGTACACCCTGGAGATGGTTGTGTGTGAAAATCGCAGTTTCAAACACTCAAACTAGCCCGTATGTCACCAACAAACACGTCACGTTCAAAGTGACTTAAATCACCTTTCTTCCACATTCTGATGCTCAGTTTGAACTGCAGCAGGTCGTCTTTACCATGTCTACATGCCTAAATGCATTGAATTGTTGCCATGTGATTGGCTGATTAGACATTTGGGTTAAAGAGCAGTGGAATGTGTACCTAATAAAGTGGCTGGTGAGTGTACATTTGCATAATGTATAAATAAGCCAAATTACTTGTCTACACGTCTAAACGTGATCACTGGCAAGAAATCTGGATTTGCACTGTCTTGAGAATTTGAGGACACTAAACCTTGTAGCAGGGCTCCTTTGGGCTTTGTGCACTGATTAGATTTTACCCCACACCCCAACTCAACAGTTAGGGAGGTTCAGACTTTTTTATTATGTGTATTCCGCCTTAATAAAACTACAGATGCTTTCCTAATAAATTACATTAAATTATGGAAATTAATGTAGAATAATCCTTTGAAATTCAATAGGTCCTTGCACGACATTTCGTGCTCGGGCCCTAATAAGACATTTTGGGGCAACAGAAGAGTGAAGTTATTATCATAACTGTATAAAGAAAATGACTTCCCAAGTATTTTTTTCAAACAGTGGTTTGCCTGTGTGGATGGAGTTCTCATGAGATCATGGCTAGTCAGAGGATCTTAGTGTCTGAAAGGGAGGCAAGGCGCAAAGACATGGAAATGATGACTACTTCTTAGGAGCTCACCCAACTCTTTAGAGAGATGTGAGAATTGCTCTTTGCCATTAGACAACTTTACAAGAATGGTGCATCTTACCAATTGGAAAACATGTGCTCTTTACATGTCATTCATTAAATCTTTGTCTTGACCATAACTGTAATTGTGAATTTTAATCCCAGAGAGAATGCACAGTCAGCCTGTCTTTTGAGCAAGTTCTTGTCGTGTTTTTTTTTTTTTTGATTGACTTGAGTCTCAGCCCAACATCAGTGCCAAGAGGATGAAACCGAATAACCTTGGTGATCCCCTGACTTTACCTCTAGCACCACCATAAGGTTTACATTTTTGTGAACCTCCAGCTGTGAATCAGCTGTGCTTTGATTTTAATGCTATAAAGCCAATGTTAGCATGCTTACATTCTAAACTAAGATGGTGAACAGTGTCTATATTAATATTAAACATCAGTATGTTTGCATGGTGACAGTAAGCATGTTAGCATGCTTATGTTAGCATTTAGGTCAGTCTCACATAGCTGCTAGTATGGCTGTGGACTCAGTTTTGTTTCCACTTAATGTTAAGAAATATCATAAGCTAAATCACACATTGCAAAGCCTTAACTTTTCCAGCCAAAGTAACATACTAAAAGGCTTTGGCATGGAGCAGGACTGAATGTGCATGTGTGTGAGTGCAGTTGAGGCTTTATATAGGCTTAAAACACTTTGCATATGCTCTGGGCTTGCAGCACGGCTGTCAAACTGATTGGAAACTGGCAGATAACTTGGCTGTTTGCTATATGTGTGCTGATGGGGGCTCAGAGATGAAGAAAAACTTCACGTTGCAACAAAGGACTTCTTTAAAATATTTCAGCTGTGCTCATCAAGTTATTACATGTGTCCTGCAGTAAATTTTATATAGGATTTTAACCCACAGTAAAGTCCAATGAGTTTAGATGGGGAAAAAATATTTCAGGAAATCTTTTAAGTTGTGTTCACCAAACATGTATCATGGTGTAGCATTAGATCTGTATGTCTTGTTGTGCTAGCTATATTTATCCATGTTTAATTGTATTAAATTAATCATTTATTTATGTGTCCATGTTTTGTTTTGCTTTTAACGTATTTCCTGTCCATTTATCTCTGGGAGGTGGGTGAGAGGCAGTCCACTCAGCTATTCATTCTAGGGCATCTGCGGGGGCTGGGAAGGGGTTGCCCCACCTTTTCTGTTTCATGATGCATGACTCTAGAGTTGGCAAGCAAGGCTGTGAACTGATGACATGAAGACCAGATAAGAGTTGACAACAGTGTGCATGCTAAGACCTTGCTTAATTACAATTGCTGTCTTTATTATGAATTAGTTGTGTGTGAATTAATATCATTATGGTAGCAAGCTAAACAAAATAGTCCACACACCCCTCTTCCTAGCTACTTCCTTCAGCTCCTCTTGGGGCATCTCAAGGTGTGTGTGTTTCCAAGCCAGATAGAATATACCTCCACAGGAGACATTCTGTCTCTTTTTTAATTGCAAAAAGCAGCAGATCTATGTCTGGATGTCAGAACTCCCCATCCTGTCCCTAGCAGTGAGCCCAGACACCCTGCAAAGGAAACTTCGGTTGCTAGTATTTGCGATCACATTCTCTCGGTCACTACTCAAGTAGGATTGGTAGTGAACTAGAGTCAAGGCAAAAATGTGTCAAAACATCCACAAAAACTCAAATCAGCTGTGCAGCACATAATGTCTCTCCTTTGACCTGTATGTGCAGTATGTTCCAAATGTAGTGAAAATAGTTTCTCTACAACCTAGCTAAATACGCTACTTCTGTGTCACACCATTGTCTCCTTATAACTCTAATGATCCACTAGTAGTAGTGTTTTACTTGATTTACTGGCAAAGGGAGGATTGTTTGCTGAGCATACAGATCAACAGCAGAGTTTCCCACATTTTGGTACTTTCTCTTTCATGTCAAATCCAATGTAACTGGAACTGCTGTGAATCCAAGCTAACTGCAGCTGTTGTCCTCCACAAAGGAACCAGTTAAAAGCCTTAAAGCAATGAGTATTTGATACTCAAATTTTATGTTTTTGGTATTCCAGTACTTCTTTAATAAACTCAGTATTCTACCCTCCTGCTCATCATAATTCCGACGTCTGCTGTCCACCTACTGAGAGAGACTATGAGCAATTCCAACCTTTCACTTCCATTTTAAACTACATACTTTACACACAGCACAATTAGGAGTATTTGGTGTAATAGCAGATGTAGTTTTCATCCAAGCCCCTGTAACCACAAGCTGGGGAACAATTCTGCAAACGGAGGCAGAAAACGTCCAGGCTTCATGGAGCTTGAGTAATAAAGCCTTCTCTCCTTACAATACACTGAGGAAGAGGTCAAATGAACCTTGTAGTCCCCGCAAATGTGAATATGGGAAATTCTGTGTCGATGTAATAAAAATAACGCCTCAGGCTACAACTTTTCATCTGACCATCCTACATCACTATAGTCGATGTACGAAGCACTGAGATGTGTCAAAACAACTTTTTTGCATCAAACCGTTCTATATTTACCATCTATTGACATATGTGCAATTCTGATAGCATTAAAATACAAGAACGTCCAAACCATGGTTGTGATTTTTTTACTAACACTAGGTAAGATAAGTTGTCAAAGTAAAGGGAAAGAAGCTGGAGCCTATTTTCTTATGAGAAAGTTATAGTCTGCACAGGGATAATCACTAGGTATAAAACATATGCATGCACTCTGGTGATGTCACACTTTTATTAGGATGTGAGCCTTTTTTTTCCACAGCTGAGGGGGGAAAACATTTAATGGCCCTCATATTCCAGTTGCTACAGATGGGTAAACCACCCTTGTGTGTCTGGTGAGTGGGGGTCTCCTCCAGCCCCAACTGGAATGTACCAGGGTAATTTATCAGTCTGAGGTCGATGAGTCAAAAGAAAAGATGTTTAATTCCCTTAAGAAAAGAAGAGCCAGGGTTTAGGAAATCTATGTGAAACATTTCACAAGGAAAAGTTATAAAGCAACCTTTGTCTAACAAAGATACCATCAATGCAAAAAGCAACTCATCTGATTATTTGTTATCAACATGAAAAAGTAAAAAGCAAACCTAAAACCACCTCTTAGCTTCATCCTGCTGGTAAATTGGGGTTGTACAGAAAATAGCAAGTTATTCCAAATAGTGGTCTGAAAGTTATCACCTCAACCTCCCTTGACTCCTGTGATAACAGTGTTATCAGCAGACAATGTGCAACATGCCTGCTGCGTGCCTGTGCAGACACCCCTTGAATGTATACAGAAGCCTTAAAGCTGAATGTCTCTTTGCCTTTGCTATACAGCTGAGTGATGGAGAAGGAAAGCTAACCTCGGGCAGGTAATGTTACAAATACCTGATAGGTGAGTAATGACAGTTCTTCAAAAAGTTATTTATTCAACCGTGTCCGGGTTGTACAGGTAAGGAGTGTTTGCCTGCAGTGATCTCTGTGTGTGTGTGTGTGTGTCTTGTCATCTTTTGAATCGATGATGTGTTGAGCTTCCTTGCCAATAATTCATAGAGTACACCTTCCTTGTCTTGTACTGACTTGTAAAGCTACAAAAAAGAGAAAGAAGCTCTGCATTACAAGTCACAATAGATTCTTAACCTAATCAAACATCTATTTGTCAGCTAAATTACCTTCTTTGTCCTTTTGTGATTTAAGCGAACATGAAATGTTGGTTCCTGATTGATATGAGCTCTGGTGGAATGACTTTGGAGTAAAACAATGTTCTTCATTTAGCAAGCACAAATGTTTTGTATATACATCATACGAACATGTACAAAAATGTTTAATTTCTTCAACCGCCCCCAACCCCAAGAAAAAAAAAACATGATATACAGTCTACAGGTTTATCCACACACAAACCTTAATACATATGAGCATGCAGTCAGGCATGCAACAATGCACCGACAGTAATTTGCACATGTGCATGAATATATACACAAAAAAACTAATCTCTTTTGCATGCGCACATGCTCATGTTGTACAGCCAAAACATTTTCAAACCCACAAAAATTCATTATTCCCAAAGTTTCCAAAAATACCAAATATAGGCTGAATTTGGGGAAAATGTGTAGGATTTCCATTAGATGGAATGGTGCAGCCATAGAAAACATGGAGTGTACGTTTGAATATTTCACTCAGCATAGACATCATACAGATTTAATGAGGAGCTAGAACTATGTAATAAAGAATATTTCACGGATTTTGGTGCCATAAAATTGGTACAGTATATTATACTGAAAATATTTTAATCATGACTGAGGAATTGACAGATCATTTGCAGTTTACAAGACCAACAACTGGCCAGTCAAAAATATCTTTATTGCTCCTTCAGGCTTGTTTGATATGTGTGCCTTGTTACATCTGAAGGCAGTCTTTCCTTTGAGATGTCCACTGTTCCCCTAATCTGCCTTTTTTGGTAAGTAGGCTAATACATATTTTAATGCCTTCAAAATGTATGTTTGGAGGTTTTTTATTTGCATAATATTTCAAGACTTTTATCCCTTTAGAGGCACAGTTGACAAGTCTCCCACCTTCAAACACCTTAAAATGCTTTTTTTATTTTTAAATACTGGAGCTGCGTTGTGTTACCCTACTACAATACTGACAAGCTCCATTGTATTTGTTATATAATTGCACGCCTCACACTATCTTTTGACTTTTTCATCAGAAACCACTGTATTAAAAAATACAATTTGTATTACAAAATGCATAAATTATGCTTAAAACGGACTTTAGAAGGTTATCTTTTATGTTAAAGAGTAGAAATGCAGATCACATTTCAACTCATGCAGGCAAGTTTTTTTTATGTACTTTGAGTTTACATTTCATTACATTTAGGCATTTAGCAGACGCTTTTATCCAAAGCGACTTCCAAATAAGAGCTTTATATAAAGTGCATAGAACCATGATCGATAACAACAAGATGTTTCATCAAAATTGCATGGGCTGGTGATGAATCACAAGTGCTATAAATAAGTACATCGCTGCCAATGGCAGAGTCAAAAAGAGCATTAAAGTTTGTGCAGTGAAAACCTTTGAAAAGTGACATGTGCAGGGAAGGAGGGATCGAGAGTGAGTGGAGAAGGGAGCCCCATATCCATGATGAATGCTCGACGATGACCTCAGTGCACAGATCTGTTCACCACATCAGACTGGAAAGACTGAGCTAATTATCCTTGTTTCCTGGAGATGCAGGGGCCCAGGCTGGACTCCCTCTGTCTGGTGAATGTTGAATCAGTTTACCCCATATAAGTGAAGTTTAACTGCTGAGTCACATTACCTGTGGGTGAAGTGTAGGTGATGCTACAAAACCACAGTAGGCAAAAATGTAACAGTACTACAGCAACATGTGCTGCAGGAGTTTTGGGGGTAAGTGTGAGGTGTGTGCTGCATGTGTAAGTCACTTTTAGAAGCCTAGCAGCACTTCCTGGGTTTGAATCTGACATATGAGCAGCATTATATGTCTTCCCCTCTATCCCACAGATTTTCCAGTGATCCACCCCCAAACTGATCGAATAAATACCAAGCAAGTTTCCCAAAATCTGCCCTGGCTTGGGTTTTTTTTATTATTCTCAAAGTTATTCTGAGACTCCACAATGTCCAGTGTTTGGCTGCCAGATGGGCTGGTAATTCAACTCCTTCTTTAGCTTTGTTTAAGATATATGAGGCTGTGCCACATCATGCACAACAGCATTTGGATGGGGGGTAGTTTGACAATGTTTACACAGTTCCTCTCTGGCAGTAGGTCATGTTTTCCTCTATGTAGATGTGTCTGGCTTTGTGTTTACGCAGGAGTTAGGCCTTTTTACTGCCATCCCAATAAAAACTGTCAAAATCCAGCAGATGCCTTGATGTATGGCTCACATGTGGGGAAAAGTTGCACTTTTAAGTGGCATTCAGTGGTTGTCCCCTACAATTTGGGTTCACGCATAAAATACACTGAGGTCAACAAAGGTTTCTTGTTAAGCCTGGACTGACATAAGCAGATGCTTTCAATATACAATGAATCAAATACATTTAAGATGTGTTTCAATGTTTGTGCACAAGTAAATAAAAATAGTTATTATTTACATTATATGAAGCCCCAAAATTCGGAAAAGGCAGCAGAAGGTTTTCAGACAAGCCAAAAATATAACTTACATCAATAAATAACACTTTTAGTTAAATAATTAAAATGTATTGTAAAAACAAATCTAAAGCTTTGAACTTTTTTTCAACCCAACCAGTTAATAAAGAGTGAGAAGTTTGTTTTATTTTGTTTCTTTACTACGGAAGCTGAGAGCGGCCATGCTTGCAATAATTTTTATTATCTCGAGATCACGAGTAAATTTTTCCGTTATCTTGAGAAAACGAGTTTTGTTATTTCGAGATCACGACTTAATTATTCCGTTATATCGAGATCACGGGATGATTACACAATTGAGCCTTCAAGATCACTGCCATGACTGTCGTCGAGGATTCATAACTGGAGAAACAGCAAGCTC